>PVJA010028393.1:0-27643 GCA_004027025.1 Myocastor coypus | reverse complement strand
ATGAAAAAAAAAAAAAAAAAAAAAATAAAAAAAAAAAAAAAAAAAAAAAAAAAAAAAAAAAAAAAAAAAAAAAAAAAAAGAGCAAGGTCAGCTATGACCATACTGATTTCTTTTCTTCAATGGATGATGGAACCAAACACGAGGAATCTGGTGGCATCCCGAAGGCCCGCAGTAGAGCAAGGTGGGAGGGTCCAAGGCCAGAGCGTGGGAAAGGAGTCAGGGCACAGACTGCCTGGGAGCCTGGAGGAAGCACCCCCTCTTTGTGTGCACCTGTGGGAGCCCCCAGTGAGGATCAGCTCACGGGCTGCTCTTGGGCTGCATTGTCCTGGGAAAGGGGAAACAGATGGCGATTTAATAAGAGTGCGATAGCATTGTTTGGGGAGAGTAGGTGTCCTTGGGGACCAGGAGAGAGGCCCGCTGCTGGGAACCACCCACAGCAGCTTGGAGAAGCAGTTTATTGTAGCTGCTTCCTCCCAGGCCAGAGCAGCCTAGAGAGGCGAGATGTGTAGTTCTGCTGATTCCTGCCACATGTCCCGCGAACCAGGAGCTGTGACCCAAGGGTGTGTGTGTGTGCGCGCGCGCTTGTGAATGCGAGCACGTTTGCAGGCCTGTGTGTATGCGCATGTGCATGCCTCTGTGTGTGTGTGTGTGTGTGTGTGTGTGTGTATGTGTGTGTGTGAAGTTGGTGGCGGGGGCTACGTATGCAGGGAAGCACACACTGGGGCGTGAGCGATGTGGTAAGGCAGCGCATAACCCTACCCCGGTGTTTTCCTTTCTGTACATCCTGACCTTGAAGGGCTCCACTGCGCAACTGCAGCTGCTGCAGATTGCTGCCCCGGGAAAGGTAGAGGAGATTCGAGAACCCAGAAGTCCAAGCTCTGCCAACAACCAGCCTGTGGTGCTGGGGAAGCTGGTCAGCCTCGCTGACGCTCCCCTCCCTTGGGAGAAGCAAGGAGCACTCCCCCCACGGCGGGGACGCTGCGTGGGCCTGGCAGGCGTGGTTGGTTCATCTTCGGACTCTGGACACACAGCTGTGTGTGGCAGCGGGGAGTCAAACAGCACCAGAACAATGTCCTTTGGCGAGCGGAGGAAGCCAGGCCTCCCTGGCTCGGGTCTGCGTGGGGCAGCTTCGCCTCCTGAGATTTCCTGACTGAGAAGACCGAGTCGCATCACGTGACGTCCACCCAGCCCAAGCCGCATCCTAGTTAGGATGACGCCTTCCTCTTCTGCTTTTCTCTTGGAATCGCTTGTCCCTTACACAGAGTCCTGCCCTCTCCCCCGTCCTGAGTGCACGCTGCATTCTCTTTCTAGGTGGTTGTGGCCATCCCCATGGCTCCCTAGTCCACACCCACTGGGCTGCCGCCACCACCGCCGCCCTGTCTGGAACCCACCACAGACAGGACTTCTGCAGTCTGGTGTCACAGACAGACGCCCACTCGCACACCCCATCGCCCCATTCCACTTGTTCTGTGTCTGGGGTGGGTGGTGACAGCCCCACCTAGATTCCTGTGAGGGGCGCCCTGTCGCTGGCCGCCACAGCTGCCCCACCATCCGAGGAGCCCTTCTGCTGGTTTTCCCCGAAGCCTGTCCTTGGTTCCACGGAGCACTGCTTCCTCATCCAAGCTACCTTTGCTGTGGTTCTGTCGGGCTGCACATAAGCCAAGCTGGCCTGGTGGTGCAAGCCTGTGATCGAAGCTGTCTGGGAGGCCCAAGCAGGAGGGCGAGGTCAAACCAAGCCGAGCAATGTAGTGAGACCCTGTCTCAAAACTGGAGAGAGAAAAAGAAAGTGGGCTGGAGGTATAGCTCAGTGAGAAGGCCCTGAGTTCAACTCCAGGTAACACACACACGCACACACACACACACACACACCCTTTTCCTAGCCCACAAGCCTTTCCTGGCCAGCCTCTGGCTGCCTTCCGGTCTCTGTCCTCTGCCCCGTGACCACGTCCGGTCGCTCAAGCTGCCCGCACGGCCTCATGGGTCAGGCCCTTTGCCCACCCTCCTCCACTCCTCAGCCCAGTCGCCTCTTCTGCCCCACGCAGCACTTCCCTTGGATCAGGATAACAGGAGCGTCTCTCCTCCTGCAGGCCTCCCTGGGCTGCCACCAGGGGCTCCTCCTGGGGGTCTCCACAGCCTCTCCTGGTGCCCAGAGTCATGCCTGGGATGCCGTCCTTTCAAGTGCACCTCCACAGTGATGCACAGTGGTAGCACCTGCTCCAGGCACAGTGCTTTACCCTTAGGTAGGGGCTAAGTAAACATATTTTGTGAATTTTCCTGGGGGCAGGAAGTGCACGGGACTCTTAGGGGTCTAATGTCTCCCACTGTATATAAGAGACCTGTAGAAGGGACAGATCCTTGAGAACTCCTGTGGATTCTGAGAAAGCCTCACAAGTACCTGATGTCCTCCATTCCTGGCACCACCTGTCCCTGGCAACCCCGCTTTGCTGCAGTGAGCCTCCAGCTGGCTTCCCCGCAGGAACTGAGGACGGATGGAAGCCTGTGCATGGCGGCCATGTTTGGGGACAGGAAGTGGAGAATGGCTTTGGTGGTCCAGGCTCCACAAGTCAGAGCTGACGTGTTCCCGAGAGCTTCTGTCCCTGTGTTCTGCAGCAGATTCAAGCACGAGCAAAGCCCCTTGTGGGCACAGATGTGAAGCTGGCAACTGTATGGGCAAAGGGGCCACAGCAGGCAGGGGCAGAGGCTGGGTGGTCCCCGCTTCCCATCATCCCTGGAGGGCTGACGGCAGCCAGCCAGTCAGGACATGTCTGTTCCCATTCCTCTGCCCACCGCCTGCAATGTCGGAGCTGTGAACCCATCGAAGAAAGATTTATAGGGATGATGACTCCAAGAGGAGAAAAATAAAAGACATTTTCAGCATTGGATGAGAAACGAAATGCATCCAGAAAAGGAAAAGCTTTTTCTATGAGCCTGCCCTGAGCAAAATGTTGTCAGTTATTATTTTTATATTGTGGGCATAATTTTCTCCCTCAAATCTTTAGGGTTATTTTTATTATTTCTAGAATGTCAGAAACAGCGAGTTTGCTTACCATGCTGCAGCTGCGCCAGCTCTGTAAATGAAAGAACAGCAGAGATAAAATGAGCTTCTAGTGGGAGATGAGGAAGTTATTGCCTTCAGTGCCGGCGTAACATGAATTAAGCGCTGGAAAGAAACCTGAGCTGTAATTCCTTTAAAATACTCCAATTTCTTTTTAGAAAATTGAAGCAAAATAAGTTTAATTTCTGAGCTGTGCCTGGTAATTAAAAAGCAGTCCATCTGTAGTAAACCATATACATTTTCCAATGAAGAAAACATACAAAATATGAAACTCTAATGAATAGAATTTTAGGTAGATTTAGAAAATAAATTCAAATAAAAATGATTCTTTACCTTTTATAGTAATTTTTGGCTTTAATTTTGGTGCTGTTAAAGACATTTATATAAATCAGATTCAAGTTATTTATAGTTTTGATCCAGAATGTTTAATTTCTAAAATGTTAAGTCACATCGTTTGCTCCTATAGCATTAATAAATGCTTCTCTTTAAAGAAATACATTTAGAGGGCCAAGCAGATAACTCAGCGGACTAAATGCCTGCTTAGGCAGATGTGGGGACTGGAGCTCGATCCTTGGGGTGCCATCCCAGCCCCGCCCCCAGGACACGCTGAGGCTGTGATTGAGACTGGGCATGGTGACATGCCCCTGTGATCCCAGCCCTTGGGAGCCTGAAAACAATGGAATCATTACGAGTACTATCCAAGTAGTCAGATCCTATAGACCCTGTACTAAACACAAAGGAGAGAAAGAGAGAAACAAAAAGAAAGAAAGAAAGACATTTAGAAAACTGTGCCTGTCCACATCTTTTTAGGAGCATAGCTATTGAGATAGAAAATAAATTTTAAGTGGATATTTAGAGCACTTTCTGGAAATACGTTTAAAATTTAGCAGCACTGCAGTGGTTTCCCATTAGGGGCAGAATCTCTTGCCCAGCCCTGTACAAACAGTCATACGACAGGCTGTCTAGCAAGATCATAAAGCTTAACATTATGGCCTGAAGGTGCATCTGCTTTCCTACAAATGACTCAGATTTATCTTTCTTCCTGGCAGTGTAGTACTCCACTGTGTGTCAGTGCCATGCTTTCTTAATGTGCTCAGTTATGGATGGACACAGGGCCTGCTCCCAAGCTTTACCTGCACTTAGGAGTTGTGCTAGTGTAAACACCCACCCCAGGCATCTGAATGCTATGTGCTATAAACTCTTAGCAACCATAGAAAGACAGTATGGTAACATCAACCCAAAGACACAAGATGAAAACAAACCTTTATGTCTGACTTCTTCAGTCCTCCTAATGAGCCCCGACGTCTCTAAAAGCTAATGTGTGTAGGTTCCTTTATTGGAAATAAAGAGTTCCGAGAGGCTGGAGGAAAGGATCCTAGCAAACTGCAGCCTCAGAATATAATTTCCGCTGCAATGCAGGTACCCTCTCACCTGCAAGGACCCAGATGAGCTGGAAAGAGATCTTCTTTGCTTCTCACACTTGCTTCCCACATCCTCAAGCTCTTGCAACCCCCATCTCTCACTGATTCCTTGTCTGCTGTCCACCTGCACAGCCCCCTGCTGGCCTGGATGAAGTTCTATCCTTCTTCACGTCCTCACCTTGGTGAATTCCTCCTGTACCATCTCACCTGCCCTCTGCACATCGTCTTGCGTGACAAACATTCTTCCTGAAGCTCATTCAGCGTAAGATGCGACCACAGAGGCTCTGGCCGAAACATGTCAGCTAGAACCTTATCCCAACAGAAAAAAAAAAAAAAAAAAAAAAAAAAAAAAAAAAAAAAAAAAAAAAAAAAAAAAAAAAAAAAAAAAAATCCAGGCTGGACTTGCAAGCCACAGACAGGCCTGGCAGCCTGGGTTCAAGTCTCTCCTCATCTGCTTCTGAGCTCTTCCACGACTCAGTTGCTTCACTAGTGACTGAGGACTAATATTCCTTCCTTAATGTTGTTGGATGATAAATCAATTTGTAAAAAAATTTAGGAAAGTTAATGACTCCGTAGAGAGCCTGGAAGATAAAAGAAACTATTGCAATTGGAAAGCCCACTCTTTCTGGAGCATCTATAGGAATCACAGGAGACTTAGTTGCTCAGCAGCTTTCTGTTCGTTTATTTAAGTTTTACCAGGACACGTTTACAGCGCGGTGCACGGTGCTCGCACTCACGGTGGAGGGCTGACGGATGCACACAACCTTCTTATTTACCACTTTCCATTCTAGATGTCTTTTCAGTGCACTCAGCTTCTTCAGTAGAGCCAGTCATCTACAGTAAAATCTAAAATACTCGGATTAACATATCTTCTATTCATGTCCTAGTGTAAAATATGGAAAACCAAAATAAACTAAAAAAAAAAAAAAAAAAAAGAGGCGAGGAAAAAGCTGGCCAGGAGACAGGGCTAGGGGATCGTCTGTCAGGCGTCACTGTGTTCTGGTGGCCCGGGAGCCTACTGTAAACACCGGAGAGGAGGGTAGGAAATCAGAGCCCGGGGAGGGGAGCGATCACTATCAGCCTGACAGAGCTGTTCCTTTCTTCCCGGTCATTTCCCGTCCCCAGTGTTGGCAGGAACCACCCACTGGGGTGGTTCTCAGGATTGTAGGTTTTGAGGTCAAACAGGAACCCTGGGGCATGCCTGAAAAAGCCAAACAAGCGGTGGCAGCCTGCGCAGGCCGGATGACTCGGAGCCTCCGCTGTCTGCACGCCCCCGGCCTGGGCGACACACGTCTCTAGGTCACGGGCAGCCAGAAGCGCAGTGACCCCTGCGCGGCCCTGTCCTGAAGCAGCTGGTATAGCTGAAGGTCTTCTGAGGGGACCCCAGGTGGCCTTGCCCACCCTCCGCTCATCACACGAGCCTCGGGCGGCAGGTCCTGCCCTGAGTCCTCCCTCGGTCTCCATGCAGGACACGCGGGAGCCGCTGCCCGTGACTGTCCACCTCCTCGCTGACTCTGGCCACGGCTCCCTGCTGCAGCAGGCCCTGGACCAGCTCCTGGACTGCATCTGCCCTGAGGTGCACCTCTTCCTGGTGTCGGAGCGGGTGAGACCCTTGAAATGTTACGAGAAGGGCCACCCTAGGCGTTCCCGCTTCCCCAGTATGTCCGTTCTGCTCTTCCTGCAGGACAGCCCGGGAGAGGAGCGGCTGCCCCGCGCTCTGGAGGCCCTCCGGCAGCCGCCCTGGCAGTGTTACCCTTCCCGGGACGCGCAGGGGAGGCTTAGCCCCCACCTCCTCACCAGCCAGGAGTTCTACAGCCTGGACAGCCAGATGCCCGTTTGGGGCGTGAGGCAGGGGCCCGGGGATGCAGAGCTCCTCAGGCTGACGCTCTACTGCAGCTTCGACAACTATGAGGACGCCGTCAGGCTCTATGAGCTGATCCTGCAGCGGGAAGCTACTGTGCACAAGACCAACTTCTGTTTCTTTGAGCTCTGCGCCACGAAGAGCTTCTCTCTGCAGCTCTCCCTGAAGCAGCTGCCCCCGGGGACAGCAGTGGACCCCAAAGAGTCTTCAGTGCTGCAGTTCAAGGTTCAGGAGATCGGCCAGCTGGTGGCTCTTCTACCCAATCCCTGCGTCCCAATCAGCAGTACCCGGTGGCAGACCCAGGACTATGACGGCAACAAGATCCTGCTGCAGGTACGTCGCCTTCACCCTTACAGCCTCGCTCAGCCCTGTGGGACTGGCTTCTTTTATGCCTTAACAGATGAGTCAAGTCTCGTGGTCCTCCGGCTTGGCTGCACATTAGGACCCCAGGAGTTTTCCAAGACTTCCATGCCAGGACTGACTCAAGGTAGTTGGGTCAGGCTCTCTGGAGGCACCAGAGGATTTTTTTTTTTTTAAATCATCCTTGGATAATTGTAATATGTAGTAAGGTCAAAAGTTACCAATCTAATATAATCTCTCTGTGAATAAATAAGCAAGTTCAGACTCAGTGACCTTGCATCTGACAGGTAGTTTGTAGTAGAATCACATGGTGCTCTCTCTCTAAGTTGCCCTGGCCACATGAACTCTGTGCACCAACTTTGCCCACTCTGAAGGGCAGGATCACAGTGAGCCTTTCCACTGTCCTAGAGGAGCTCAACTCATTGATGTGTTTGTGAGGTTAAATTTGCAGGATTAGGGCTTGGGTTCTCCATAAGCTCAGGGAAGGTGATGTTGGCATTTTTTCACAGTAAAACTTGACATCTCCACAAAACCATCCAACATTAATAAAACTCATCATTAACAGATTACTCAGAACTTATTTTTTTTTTACTATGAGTGTTCATATTATGTATAAATTAAGGGTTTTCCCAATACTTAATTTTATTTAATTCTTATAACAAACTACAAAGTCACTATATTTTCCACTTTGCAGATGAGAAAATGAGGTAGAAGAGGATCCGATTACTCACCCAATATATAGCTGGGAAGTGTATCACAGTCTGTGTGGTTAGCTACCCCTTGGAGCACAGCATTCCACAGAGGTGTACGTGTGTGGTACAGGGTCACAAGGCTATCCTCTCTTTACAGCACAGTGTTCTGTGGCTTCTCTTGTTGAGAAATAGGCAGGAACCCCTTTAAGGCTTTTTGGATAAAGAAATAAGAGGCTATGGTATGAGTCAGCTTTCCTTTTAGTAAATTTTGTTGTCAATGCTTTGACTGCTAAATGAACAAAGCATGGGTCCTACTGATTCTATATTTATTCACAGTCTTAAAGGTGGATAGTCACTCTTTAAGTTGCCTGGTATGCAGTTCCCTACTTTCTAAGGCATCTGCAGTTTCCCTTTCAGTCCTAGTTAATCAGCAGAATATAAAATCAACATCCCTGGCAAACACAAGCATAAATGTGTGCATGCAGCAGAGGTCGCCTTCTGACTCACTTGTTTTAAAGGCTAATTGATGTTTTCATCTTTGGAGCCACAGCTTATACAATTACTGTAGTTACTTGGTGGGGGGGAGTTGAATCAAATCTGGGGAGAGTGCAAGACTTCTTTGGAATAAACAACAAGAACAACAACAACAACAACAACAAAAAAAACATGAGAGATTTCAAAATAACCCCCCTTCTCTTGGGATTGTTGCAATCTGGTCATCTTTTAGGCGGGCGCATGTTTTCTTCGTTTCCTTGGAGACGCTGGTCTTTCCTGGTCCCCTCACAAGCTCTTAAACTCTATGCGTTCTGTTTCCCCTCCAGCAGACTGATCTTGGTCTTCTCCCCATGGTCTCAGCATCCCCATGACTCTAAGCTTTTATAAACAAAACCAGAAGTTGCCTTCTGGAAAATCTTGCTTTTCACAAAAGTGCTGAGGAATGTGTACGGAGGCAGAACGGTGGCAGCGACCTGCCCATATTTCAGTCTCAGTTGGAAGTGTATTTTTCATGTGGCTTTGGCTTTTGTGAGTGTTGCGGTCTAGACCTAGATGTCCTCCCAAAGGACATGCACGCCTCATGCACTCATAGGTGGAACTTTGGGAGGTGACTGGACCATTGGAGGCCAAAACCCATCACTGAGTGAGTTTATGACTAAATGTGGTTTGGGAGATCAGGGCCAGTTCCTGGGCATCACTGGGGCATGGCCAGGAAGGGGCTGCTTAACCCTCTCTGCTTGCTGGCCATGAGCAACTTACCTCTGCAATGTCCCTCTGCCACGCCGACATGTCTTGGAGCCAGCTGACTATGGACTGGGCCAATGTAAACCTCTCCTGCTTTAAGATTTGGGTGTTTGGTATTATGACTCAGCTAACAACAGCAACAGAAAGTAAGCAAGACAGGAAGTAAGCGCAGGCCTTAAACAGCAGGCTAGATGCACCTGGCCTCTGCTGCCTTTGTCTCAGCTCTGTCAGCAGATGGACTTCTCCTCTGAGATGGCCAACTGGCCATAGTGTCTCCAAGGACCATGTCCTTCACATGGGTTCTAAGCACCACCCAGCCATGGCTCACAGCATCTCTGGACTCCAGTGCTGTTGGACTGTCTTGGATCCACTTGTGTCATCTACATCAGTGATGGTGCCCAGGAGAAAGGGGGCTGAGAGGACGGGTGTAACCCTGGGGAGAAGGGTCTACCTGCTGCTTGGAGTCTGTGTGGAGCCAGACTGACTGTGTGACCCTCATGGAGGGCGAGGAGCGCAGTGAAGAGCAGAACTGAGGAGACAGATGACGGATGTCCACCAAAAAATAAGAAAATCACTGGTGGACAATCATAAGCTCAAAATAACCACAGATTAAGTTCTCCAGAGATATTCCTTTCCCAGGGCTAGAGTGATGGAAGCACTCAGGGGTCTGAGTGTGGGGGTGCTAGGCCCCAAGGTCACAGAAAAGTGCTCCTGAGGGGGACATCTGCCTTGCATGAGCGATGACACAAAAGGAGTTTGTGGATTGGAGAGGGAGGAACGTGCTCCTGACAAAGGCTTTGGTGGGGGCACCTGCCTGAGCGCTGGTGTGGTTGATGAGAAGGGAATGGGTAGCTGGCGAAACCAGGCTACCGGGGACAGGCTGTCACCCTTGTGAATGCCAAGAGGGCAGGGGTCTTTTCTATCTTAGACCAGCTAAGCTTGTACCTACCTGAGTCTGACCCATGGTTGGCAGGGGCATAAATCTGTCTATCTATCTATCTATCTATCTATCTATCTATCTATCTATCCATCCATCCATCCATCCATCCATCCATCTATCTATCTATCTACCTACCTATCTATGTACCTATCTATCCATCCATCCATCCATCCATTCATTTATAAATCTATTTGTGGTTCTGTAGATGGAACCCAGGATCTCACACATGTTAGCCAAATCCTCTACCATTCAGCTACATCTCTGGCCCTTATTGTTTTATTTGAGGTAGTGTCTCAATGAATTCTGTGAGCTGGCCTTCAACCTCCGCAGTGGCCAGGATGAATGCCTTGTGAAAGAGCTGCTATTCTAACATTAGTGTCCCGCATGGTCACGGGTAGGTCCCACGAACGGTGCTGATGTGTATGACCAGCCCTGTGGGAATCCGGTGAGGGCTATGTAGGAGGTGCTGTGGAAAGGAGAGAATGCAAAAGGCCACTCAGAATCAGTGTGAGTGTCCTCTGTGTGCCACGAGCATGTGGTCCACACAATCACTTGTGCCCCGGGCTTTCTGGTGCTTCTCAGAATCTCAAAGGCTGGGAGCACCTGGTTAGGCAGGTACAGGGACCGAGGTTCCAACCCCAGCATCACGTGCAGTGCTGGCCCAGCCTCGAGGCACACTGAGCCGGCCCTGAGACCGGTCATGGCGATGCATGCCCATCATCTCAGCACTGGGGAGGCTGATAACAGGAGGTCACTGCGAGTCTGAGATGCATAGTGAGACCTTGTACCTAAGGCACGTGTGCAGCGTCAGTGGGCTGAGGAGACACAGGACAGCTATGTGCTCCCTTCACCTTAATGTCCTGCAAATTAAACCCGCTTTCAATTTAGCAAGTGTTCTTGTCCAGGCAACTGCAGGCAGCATCTCTGCTCAGCTGCTGCTGGTTCTCTCTGTTCTACAGCCAAGCATGTCACCTAAAGACTCATTCTTTGTACTTTTCCTAAATTCGCACCCTACTTGCTGTACTTAGGGATGCTCTTCCCTGGCTTACCTGCTGTCACCGGTCTCTTGGGACCCTCTGATGTGGCCAATGCAATTGCAGATTCCTTGGCAGCGGTATCAGGATTCCGGCAGACACAAAATTCCAGGTCGCTGATGATCTTATTCTGCTTGCTATTCAGTGGGGAATGGTAAATTACAAAGATGAGTCATCCCTGGAAGCTACGTAGAATGTTCTAGCAGCCTTTAGAGTATGGGGTGAGGCAACCATGCCTTGGTGTGGTAGTTGCTATCTGAAGTGCCCCTCAAAGGTTGTGTGTTCAAGATTTAGTCCCCAGCTTGGCACTATGGGACATAGTGGGGCCTTAAGTGGTGGGGCCTGGTAGGAGGTCCTCAGGTCACTGGGGTGAGCGCCTGAAGGGGATGGTGGGACCCAAGCCTCTTTACATGAGTGCTGTTTGATCAGAGCCTTCAAAGTGGATAATTAAGGCAGAAATTCAAGATGTCCTTGGGTGAAGTGCAGTTGCAGAGCTATATGGATGTCCACACACGTACAATGGCACGTGCTCGCTCATGAGAAGTGATGGAATTCTGGTAAGTGCTGCAGCATGCATAAGCTTAAAGAGATCATGTTAAGGGAAACATGGCAGACCCAAAAACACAGATGTTGCATGATTGCACTTCCATGAAGCACCTGGAATAGACAAATGCCTTGAGGCAGAAAGTAGGGGAGTGGTTACCAAAGGCTGCAAAGAGGGAGGGATGAGTGTAGAAGTTCTGTTTGGGGTGATGGAGAATTCTGACGGTGGAAAATGGTAACGTCACATGACATTGCCCATGGACTTCATGCCACTGAAGTGTACACTACAAAAATGGTTGAGGGGCCCAGCGGGATGGCTCAGTGGTCTAAAGCCCCTGCTTGGGAAAGCTTGGGTGGCTTCAGGGACCGCGGGTTCCGTCCCCGGCACCACATGCTGCGCCAGCCCTGCCCTCGGGGCTGGCTGAGCCAGCCATAAACATGAGTGAATAAACAAACAAAGGTTCTGAAGCAAGAAAAAATAAAATAAAATAAATAAAAAAATGGTTGAAATGGTAAATCAAATATCCTATGTACTTTGCCAAAAATTTTAAAGAAAAAGATGGCCTACTAAAAATTTAAAAGGTGAAAACAGGAAGTTTTTTCATGTGTATTTTATCTTAATAGAAATCATTCATTTAAAAAAATAGATGGAGCGCAGGCAACTCAAGATAGGATTTATTTATTTATTTATTTGATTTATTTTTGTGGTCCCAGAGATTGAACTCAGGACCCTGTGCTTGCCAGGCAAGCACTTATTCCACTGAGCTATCTCGCTGGCCCTTCAAGGTAGGATTTAAAGAAAGCCATTCACTCGTGATTTTAGAGAAGGGTCAGATGTGGTTGAAGCTAGACTCTGTCCCTGACAGTGGTAATTGTACCCATCAAACAGGACTCCCTTGGAGGGTGTAGACTGGGCACTTCAGATGTGACTTCAGCCATCCAGTTGAGTGTCACCAGTTTCTTAAAACAGAAAACTCACAATGCAAATACGGAGTTAAACATGAGCCACATTTCAGGGTGGAGATGGACAGGATTTGGTACCTTTTAGACATAGAAGGTGAAGAAAAGGGAGGCCACAGTGAGTCTGGACACGCTGTGCTGGGCTTCAGAACTTGCTGGTTGTACTTGTCCTCAAGACATCATGCGTGACACCCGCAACGTGCCGGAGGAAGGCTTACTGGGGCTCACATGTTTGGTTCATAGTTGACTGGCTCCAAGGCAAGAAGACACCGTGGAAGGGCCTAGCAGAGAAAAGCTGCACACCTTGTGGCAGCCTGGAAGCAGAGAGTGGGAAGACACAGGGTGGGACTCTGTCCTTCTGGGTCATGGCCCCAGTGAGCCACATCTACCCACCAGGCTCTCCCCGCAACACCACACCAGCGTAGTACTGCCACAGTCCAATCTCCTTCCACAAGCTGTCTCCGAATGTGTGAGGCTCTTGGGGAACACCTAGATCTGAGCCACAACACTGTTCTTTCAGATGCAGACATTTCACAGAAGGTGGCTATGGAGGGCTGGTGTGGTGGTTGGAACCCTGGGAAGGAACGACATTAGCCAGAAAGAGGGTGTGAGAGTGAGAAGAGAGGAAACAGGACCTGGAAAATGGTCCTACATCAACAAAGGAGGGGAAAAAAGAACCAGTGCACAAAAAATAAGAAGGAATGACCAGAAAGTAGGAAAAGATAGTGGTGTCGGAGGACTCAGTTTCTTTATTGATGGCATGTGGCTTCTCTGCTGTGCTAGAACAGGCCTCTCTGTTCTTCTTCCATACTGAACTTCTCAGTGGGCTGGGGGACACTGGTTGTGTTGCTGTTGTCCCCTGAGGGGTTGGCACGTGACGCAGGTTCTGGAAACTTCCACCTGTGCACCCCCTCTGGGCTCATGGAAGAATTCGTATAACATCACTGGTGCCCAGATGTAATTTTTAGCAAGATTTTTCTGCAGAACTCTATGGTTCAGGGCTTTGTGGGTCTCTGCCAGGTCTTCACACACATTGATCGGCAGACTCCAGGCCAAACTCAGAGTGGAAGGAGGATGGTTCCCTCTCCTCCCACCCAAGACGACTTTCCAAGTCTTTGATCAAGAAGACCACGTCTCAGGTTGACTGAAATGGGAGCGTTCATGCGCACCACAGCTCAGCTCACTGCCACCTGCTAGGGATGGGTTCTGCTCCTGGGACCTGGGCGAGACAGAACGATTGCATGAGGCCAGCATTGGTGCAGCCTGAGGTTTCTGATCTCTCAACAGATGGTGCTTGTCAGACATCTGTTCTGGGGATTTTCTCGTCTTGTTCTCCCACATGAGCTGAACTCACATCTCCGTGCTCTTCCTGGGGCTCTTGGGCCCCCTCTCTGGGTGTGCTGCTGTCAGCATGAGTGGAGTCCTTGCAGCTCCCCAAGATGCAACCATGAGGGAGGAAATTCGGGGGAAGGAAGACTCTCTTCCACACATACGCTCCTCTCTCTTCTCTCTAATGAAGACCTGTTCCTACACAGAATGCTGTCTTCTACAACTTTGGGGGAAGTGTTCTGTATCTGCCCTGTTCAGCATAGCAGCTGGTGGCCGTAAATGGCCACTGAGTACTATAAATATGGCCAGTGGGGCTGAAGAACAAAACCAGTAATTTTATTTAACTTTAATAATTTAAAGCTCCCTCTAAAATCAGGAGCAAGACAAGAATGTCTGCTATCACCTCTTCTACTTAACACAGCACCCAAAACATTGACCAGAGTAATTAAGTAAGAGAAAGAAATAAAAAGGACACATATAAGAAAGGGAGAACTTAAGTTATCTTTATTTGTAGATGACATGATACTCTACTTTGAAGATCCAAAGAACTCCACTAAAAAGTCTCTTAGAATTAGTAATGAGCATCATCAATGTACCTAAAGATGAAGAAACAACACACAAAAATAGATAGCATTTGTGTAGCCAAACAAGGAATGGAAAGAAGGAAACTATGAAAGTAATACTACTCACAGTAACTTCTAGAAGAATGAAATACCTAGGAATGAATCTAATCAAAGAAGCAAGGGGCCTCTACAAAGAAAACTACAGTATCCTGAAAAAAAGGAGATTGAAGAGGACATTAGGATATGGACAGACGTCCCTTGCTTGTGGATAGCCAGAATCAATGTTGTCAAGGTGGCCATACTTGCAAAAATGGTTATACAGATTCGATGCAGCCCTATTCAAAATACTAATAGCATGAACTGTACAGATCTAGAAAAATAAAATCCTAATAGCCATGTAGATCCAGAAGAGAGCCAGAACAGTAAAAGCAATTTTGGGTAACAAGAGCAAAGCACAAGGAGTAGTGTGTGACATCAGTCAACCTGTAGTAATAAAAAAACATGGAGGGCCAGCCAAAGAGCTCAGTGGATTAAAGCACCTGCAAGCAGGCGCTGGGGGCTCAATCCACAGATCCACAGGCCTGCCCTGCCAGCCCCAACCCCGGGGCACACTGAGAAGGCAACTGAGACTGGGCATGGTGGTGCACACCTGTAATCTCAGTTCTTAGGAGGCTATAAATAGGTGGTTGAGCATGAGTCTGGTCTAATAGTAAGACCCTGAATGCCCTGTATACCCTTCCTTAAAATACAAAAAGCAAGCAAACAAACAAAACCCAGCATGGTACTGGAATAAAAGCAGACAAAGGGTCAGTGCAATAGACCTGATGATGCAGAAACTTCCCAAGAAACTTGATCTTGGACAAAGGTGCCAAAAACAAACGCTGGAGGAAAGAGAGTCCGTTCAACAACTAGTGGTAAGAAAACTGGTTATCTGTTCACAGCAATGAAACTCCACCCTCACCTCTCACTCTGTACTACATCAAAGTAACACGACGACTCCGAGACTAAATATTAAAACAGAAAAGTCAAACCTACTGGGAGACAAGTGGTAAAACACCTTGGTACAGGAAAGGATTTTCTTTTTTTTTTTTTGTCTTTTTGAGACAGGGTCTCGCTATGCAGTTGAGGCTGGTCCTGCGCTCACTTTTGTAGCCCAGGCTGGTCTCGAACTCGCACCAATCCTCCTGCCTCAGCCTCCCAAGTGCTGGGATTACAGGCGTGAGCCACCACGCCCGGCAAGGAAAGGATTTTCTAAGCAGAATCTCAGTTGCACAAGAAAGGCAACAAGAATGAACAAACAGGATTACATCAGTCCAAAAGGCTCTTGTACAGCAAACAGACCAGCTAGGAGCAGGAAGAGACAATCTGCAGAATGAGGAAAAATTTTGTCAGCAACTTTTCCCAGAGAAGACTAACTTCTGTAATATATAAAGAACTCAAAAAAAATTAAATCACCCAAAATTAAAGACCCAGTCAAGAAAAGAGCAAAAGAAATGAACAGACACTTCACCAAGAAGACACACAAGTGGTCCACAAATACATGAAAAAAAAAAATGTTCACCATTTCTGGCTATTAGAGAAATGCAAATTAAAACAATGCTCAGATTTCATCTTATACCAAAAAGAATGGCAACCGTGAAGAAACAACAAATGTTGCTGAGGCTTTGGTGAAAAAGGAACCGCTCTGCGTTGTTGGTGGGAGCGTAAACTAGGAGAACCATTATGGAAATCAGTATGGAGATTTCCCAAAGCACTGAAATGAGAAGTTTGCATAGCCCAGCACCCTCAGGTATCTTCCCCTTAGGGCTTAGGACATCATACTACAGTGACACGTGCACGCTATTGTTTACGGCAATGCAACTTGCAACGGCTAAATCCTAAAGAATGTCTGTGTACTCATGAACAGATGATTAGATGAAGAAAATGTCGTCTCTGCCTGCGTACAAGGGTTGCTACTCTGCTATAAAGAATGACATATTTGACACATTTGTAGGGAAATGGATGTACAAGGGGGAAAAAAAAGCTGAGTGAAGGAAGCGAGATGCACCAGCGTAGGTAGCATGTGGTCCCTCTCATCTGAGTGAGACAAAGCGCAAAGAATGATAAAGGATGGATAGAAGGGACAAGGAAGTCGATCTTGCAACAGAGGTGTGCTCCAAGGGAAGAAATAGGAGGAATACAAGGAAGAAAAGGGAAATAAGTAGAATAAAGATATGCCACATGCAGGAGCCTAATAGCCTCAGTTAATGTAAATATTATATGCTGTATCATGAGCTGAGATCAATAATATCAACAAGAATGAAAAACGGAATAGGGGCTAGAAGGGGACAAGGAGAGGAATGGGAAAAGGATTTTTAAAAAGGAAGCTGCAGTCTGTACACCATGTAACCACTCCCCAAGATAATTGTAAACCGCACGAACTGCAAACGTGTACTAGTAAAATTTAAAAAAAAAAGTTAAGAAACACTAAGTTAAATTCAGTCACTGTTGTATGGGGCAGCACTGCTCTGTGTCACTTCTAAGGCCTGTTGCAATTCAAAGCTTATCCTGGGCATGGCTTCACTGGTGGCAAAGCCTCACCTCTTAGGTGTGAAATTTAGATCTTGAACAAAGTCAATAGATTTGTTTGGTTCAAAAAGATCAAGCATCAATTTCACCGCATAAGGCAGATGAGCTAAGATTTTTTCAGTATTTCTGAGAGATGGGAAACCTTCTCCTTGACTACTGAGGCTAGTTTTCTAATTCTAGCTTTGAAGTCAGCTTGCCTGAATTTTGAAGCATCTGTCGTTGTCAAGCCTCTTTTCTGCCGGACCTCCGCACCTAGTCAGGGGCCAGCTATTTTACTTTTCCTCTCTTCTTCCCACTTTCTTCCCTGCACACCACATAACTCCAGATGTGACCTATGGTTATAGTGCTTTAACTCTTGGCTTTGATTCTAGGGATCCTGCATTATCTTGCACACCACTGTCAAAATACGTTCTTAGGGGCTGGGGAGATAGCTCAGGAGTCTAACTGCCGGCCTGGCCAGTACAAGGACCGGTTTTGATCCCCTGTACCACATGCTGTGCCGGCCGTTGAACCAGGTGCACTGTGTGGGCACGGAAACGGGGCGTGGTGATGCATGCCTGTAATCCCTGTGCTGGTTATACTGCGACAGGGTGATCACTCTGAGTCTGAGCTGCATAGTGAGAGCCTCCACCAAATAAATAAATAAACAAACAAATACATATACATACATACATACATACATACATACATACATACATAAACACTTTAAAAAATTAAAAGGAAATAAAACCATGTTCCTAAATGATGGCCTGATTTATCTGCCTTCTCAACTCAGTAATAAAAAGCAGAGCCAACAAGCCCCCAGTTAGCTTGTCTGGCCTGCGAGGCCCTTCCTGGCTGGCTTCTCACCAAGCCTCTCCTACTGCTGTTCATTCTTGTTCTTTGGCTGTCTCCGCCTTTTCTCCAAGAGTGCCAGGCTCACTTCATCTATTTTTTTTTTCTTTTACAAAAATTAGTTCTTTTTAATTATTGTGGCAAGTTATACATATAACCTGTAGCATTTTCACCTTTAAACAGTTCAGGAAGCTGTCTTTTGCTTTTTTAAAAACTTTGAGCAACTACATAGAGAGAGCGTTGAATTTACCATTTTAGCCACTTTATGTGTGCGTTTTGGTGGTGGTGAGCTCATCTGAAATGTCATGCAGCATCACTGCTGCCTAGTTTCAGAATTTCTCATCAGAAACCTTTATTAAACCAAATGTTCCATTCCCCCCTCCTTCGGCCACTGGTGACTACCGTTCCACTTTGTCTCTAGGCCCTTGGCTACTCTAGGAGCTTCCTGTGAATGCAGTCATGCAATGTTGGTCTCTTTGCACCTGGCTTATTTCACCTAGCACGATCCTTTCAAGGTCAAGCATATTATAGCATCTATCAGAATTCTATCGCTTCTTTGGGCAGAACAGTATTCCATTATACGTATGTCTGCATTCATATACTGCAGGAACTGCGCCTTATCCAAGGACACCTTGAATTTCCCTTTCATCGTCCATATTTAAAATTCTGACGAATGCGTACTCCTTATAGAGACCTCCTGTGGACCTCAAAGGTATATTAACTCCTGTTTCTAGCTAGAATGTTCGACACCCAAGTCTTCATAACACATAATCACATATTTTCCCCTTCTTGTAATGTGAGACTTTTCAGATCTCTTCTTCCATGATTTATGAAAGAAATGTTTGTTTCTACTAGCACCTTAGGCACAGAGCTCCTCCTGACGTATCTGGCCAACTGCTTGTTTTTAGGAAACAAGCTTGCCTATTTATAGAAGACGTGTATGTGCTAGATGTTAGTTTGGTTTAAGCCAGTGTGTGGTTCTGTTTGTTTCGTCAACAGATAATTAGCTATGCTTACCTTCATGTTCTTTCTGAACCGTTTCAACTAAAAACTAGAGTTTCTCCAGAAATAAGCCATTTCTTGTTTGCTTTGGTATTTCTTAAGGACACCTATCCCCCTTAAGTTTCCCAGTGGCCCTTGAATTCCTCTACTCCCTCTCGCCTCTCTTCTAGGTCTGTGCCAGTCTCCGCCCCACCCACAATATGTCACACCCTTCAGCTACAGGTGTACCTGTGGTTCTCCACTCCCTCGTGGTTCCTGGGCTCTGCTGCCCAAAGGAGGCATTGCTCAGAGCTCCAGCTGCTGCAGAAGAGCAGGTTGACTCCAGTGGCTCAGGCTGATTGATGGAAAGAAGGACTTCTCAAAAACATCAGTGAATTGGAACAAGACTGGTTTAAACTGTTAAGTAAGCCTGGCATTGTTCTGGAGTTTCTCATTATCTCTACTGTTTGTTTCCATGCTGTCGCCATCCTCTTCCTCCTCACTGGACAGATCCCCTTACCTATCTTCTGGAAATAACTTTTAGTAAGAAGCAGCCCTGTGTTGTTTTCCTTCCCTGGGAAGAGCTCATCCTGCTGCAGCTTAATCATTTTCCCCGCAATACATTTTCCCTTGTTTTTCAAGCGTTGAGAGTTATAAATGATTGACAAATAATTTTCATCACGACAGTTGCTAATGTTCTCTGAACTGAGAAAAGCACGAAGCTTTCAGACTGTAACATTTTATGAAGAATTCTTAGAAAGACCAGCTCCCAACAATTAGCATATAAATGTATTGCAACTTTTTTTTTCCCCCCCGGCAAGAGGAGTTTTATTCCATGCCACTTTTGTTAGAAGGTTTAAGGATCTTAGACTTCTTTTTTTAATAAATTAGCACTCCTTTCTCTGATGGAGAATGCAAAAATGTTCAGGCACAATAGCAAAGCTCACTTGAATTATTTCTTCTTTTTCGGTGCTGGGGACGAGCCCAGGGCCTGTGTGTGATTGACATGCGTGTCACGTCGCTGCAGCCCTGAATCTTCTCAATAAGACCCTGTGACTATCTACTGCAACAATGACCAGGGGCCTATTTTTGTATTGCAAACATGCATATTTTGTTAACTGTTCAATTTTACTTATTTCTTTAGCAGATGCTAAGTTTTTGCTTATAGTATGTTAGGCAATGCTAGGAAATAGCAGATCTAGTGAGAAGATGTATGGAATTCCTGCTGTTCCAGATTGCAAAGTCTAGGGAAAGACACAGAGGAATAAATAGCCAAGAATGAAACCGGATGGCAAGTACTAAGATATGAAAAGTAGCTAGCGGGAAAAACAGTGACAAGATGAATGATGATGATCGTAGCCAATCTGTATGTAACACCGCGGCATCCCTGGCACTGTTATTATCCAATATTCACCACAACCCTATGATAGTGGCTCTTGTCTTCCTTTACAGATGAGTAAGCTGTCATAAGATGATAGTCCACCAGCTGAAGTCTCAAAGCTAATATAAGCAGCAGAGTCACTCGTAATGGCACCCTATGCAAATTTGGTCATATGGAAAATAATTCCAAGAAGGGAGAAGAGACTGGGTACTGACACTGAGGAGAGTTTTCAGCAGAAGTGGACAGTGGAGGCCCATCCGAGATGAGGGAAATAATGTATACAATACCGGCACTGGGGACGAGGGAGTCATGCGTCATGAATTACAAGGAGTTTAACTTCAGCCTGTGGTGGTTGAAAGGGAGAAAGTGGCATGTTATCAGACTAGGTTAGGAAGGGACAGACTATTAGGGGCAAGGCGGACCACGCAGAGGGCGAGATGTTATCTTAAGAATAGGGGGCCGCTGATATGTGGCAGTGATATCAGATCCTGCTGTGGCTGGTATAGAAGGATCAGTAGCAGCAACAGGTCTGGAAGGAATTAGATGGCTGCTGAAGTAATTCAGCTGAGAGATGCTACCGGCCTGTTCTAGGGCAGGGTTAATAGGGGTGTGAATTCAGAGACTAGGAAGCCTGAGAGCCTTTATTATTTATTTATTTATTGAATTTTTTGTAGAACCAAGGATCAAACTCAGGACCTTGCAGTTGTCTGGCAGGCACTTGTGCCCCTGAGCTATCTCCTTGGCCCCCTGAGAGCCTTTAGAAAGTTCTGTGTACAAGCACAGCAGCCAGCCACGCATGGGATACCCAGATGGTGCTCTCACTTGGGTGATATGGTGCCAGGTCTGGTGGGGCCTACAAGAGGTCATCTTCTCAGAGAAAAGAGAAAGCCAAAGAGATTTGGGGCGAAGAAAGATGTGAGTTTGGTGGCCTAGACGGTTTGGGGCATGTGGACTCGGAGGGGTTGGTACTTGGCAAGAAGTTGGATAGAGAGCTGTGACGTTCAACACATAGGTTCATGCTGTAGTTATACTTGGGGGAGCCTTTATCATGATGGTGAAGACTGAAAGCAAAGATGTCTGAGATTGCCTGGGAGATGTGTAGAGTGAGCAGGGTCCAAGTAAGCTCGGGACATTAAAGAGGTAGCAGAGAAAGAGGCACCACTACTGGAAATTCAGGAGGTGAGGGGAAAGGAAACCTGCGATGGCGTACAAACTCCAAGAGAAGATTTTGAGGACAAAGGCTTCAAAGTAAAATTCTGCCAAGAAATTCAAGAATAATGAATTCCAAGAAGGCTAAGTACAGGGGATGCCGGGAAGAGTGATTTCATGGAATGGTAGGAGGACAGCCAACACTGGGGAGAGGACAGAAGGGAGGTTAGCTGGGAGGAGGAGGACATGGGATAAGTGGCTCTAAGCCACAGGTGGGGGATTCTGCAGGAATTTATGAGAGAAAGGGGGTAGCACGGGGCAGCTGGAGATGTTGGTGCTGAAAAGGGTGAAGCTGCAGGCTTTGGCCTCGCACTTCCAGAGAGGATCGGAGAGGGAGAGGGAGAAAGCAGGGACGGCACCAGCGGTGAAGAGCAGACGGGCAGGAGGGCTGGGCCTGGAAGCTGGCGGCCTGAGGGCTCACTAAGGTGCCGAGGCTGGCTTTGTGTTGGGGTCTTTCTGCCTCAGCTTGTGACGCCACCCTCTTGGCAGAGGCAGACCATTGCAAGGGACACACTGTCCGGTGGGACTGAGGGACTGAAGTGGAGTGAAGCATACCTTGGCTGGCTCAGCACTGCCCCCCTCACGTGGAGGCTCAAGGGGGCCCTTTGTGGCTGCCCCAAGATACTTTTTTTTTTTTTCCTTCCCATTGATATATTTGGTACAGGATTTCACTACATAGCTCAGCCTCCCCACTGCTGGGATCACAGGCATGCACCAACATGCCTAGATTTGGCTGCCAGATCACTGTACCCTGAGGGTGGGGCCAGCCTGGTGTGCAGCCCTGGTCCCTGTGCTTGCCCAAGCAGGCCCTTAGTCTGCTGAGTATCTCACTGGCCCTTGCCCCAAGATATCTTAGCACAGGCATGGCTCAGGCAGAGCTTGTTTTATCTTTATGTCAGAACATGAATTAGGAGCTGCAAAGTTAAATTTAAAGATTTCTGTCTCCAGACTGTGCAAACTCTTATCAGCCCAGAATTACTTGTAAATATGAAAATAAAAATAAACAACAAAACATTTCTTATAGGCCCATTTCCTAGCCTATAAGAAAAAGACTTTATTGGGTGAAATAAGGAGTCTGGTGATTATCTGGGATGTAGGGATGGCCACAGAGCCCTGTGCTGAACCAAAGGAGTGTGTTTTCCGAAGGAAAAATGATCCTAGCTTATAGATGGTTGGCAATATTTCTCTCTCTCTCTCTAGCTTTGAAAAGATGATATGTTCATTAAAGAGTAAGACTTTAGGGCTAGGAAGATAGCTCAGCAGTCTAAGCACCTGTCTGGCAAGCCCGAGGACCTGGGTTTGATCTCTGGTAGCACAGGTCATGAGGGCCCTGAAGCTGAAGGTGGTATCACATGGCTGTAATCCCAGCACCGGGGAAGCTGAGACAGGAGGATCACTATGAACTGAGACTCTGTACTCAATCAATCAATCAATCAATCAATCAATCAATCAATCAAGGATTAAGAAGAAAAGAGTAAGATTTTAGGGTGAAACAAAGCCAATGTGTGTTAGTGGAAATCTTTATTTTTTATTTTATACATTTGAACAAAGAAATTATTTTCATAGTGAGCAGTTAGCACTTACAAGGTGATAATATGTAAATGCTTAAATTAAAAAAAATTCTCGTGGTAAAGACACATTTCCATCAATTCCCCCCCACTTAAAATATTCCTCTTTCTCTGTGCCTTTTGCTGTGTAAATTTTTGAAAAATGTGAACACTCACCCTATGTCAGGATGACATCTTGTGATATATGTCAAGCATCTGTAATGCAAAAATCTGACCTGCTCCAAAATCTGACAACCTTGGGCGCCACCATGACACCACAAATGGAAAACTATAATCACAGTTAAATGCAGATACATCAAAAGTGTTTTATAAGATTGCCTTCAGGCTACCTGTGAATAGAACTTAAAGGAATTCGGTGTGTAGACTTTGGTCTCAGCTCAAGATATCTCATTATGTGTATACAAATAGTGTGTGACATTAAAAACCGTAAAACACTTCTGGCCTTGAGCATTTAGATAAAGAGCACTCAGGTGAGATGTAATAAGGTATCCCTTGCTAAAAACTAACAGTGGAAAAGGAGAGACAGGTAGGGAAGATGGAAGGGAAAAATGCATGAGGGGAGGAAGGGAAGGAGGGAGGGAGGCATACACCTCGAGCAAAGTGAAATGGAGGGAGAGAGTGAAAAAGGAAATTAGGCAAAAGCATTTCCAGAAATGAGATCATAAGGTCAGCTCTGTACGATGCTCTGTACGATGAGCAGCAAACTCACGTGGCTCGGCGTGAATTCTCGAAGGCATAGATTTCCGGGTCCACACCACTGGGTCACAAACTCTGCTGGAGAGGTGGGAAATGTCTCACAGATCACACCCTGGCCTGAGGGCAGAACGTCTACGGCAGGCCCTGGGCCCCATGGCTGTTTACTGATCCCAGTGACCCGCCCCTCAAGCCCAATGTGCAGCAAAGCTTAGGCACACCCATTCTTCCCGCTGGTTTGTCAATGACCACGTCTCGGGTCACAGCAGTCGTCCCTCCTCTGATGTCCCCTGTGAACAGAGCCCATGAACCGGCCAGGGCTGGCTGCTGCACTGCGGGGCTCAGTGCCCAGGAGTTCTACCTGTGAAAGTGCGCTGACGAGTGGGGACTCAAGGGTGTGCAGCCCTCTAGGGACCCAAGAGGTCCAGGGGCAAGATCTAGACATTCCGGAGCAGAGATTTCCACGCCGTCCTGAGATGTGTAGGGCCCTGGTGAGGGTTTTGACAGCCGAAATGGGAGGGTTGGGGGAGGCCCAGGGGGCCCTGGGCAGGAGGAGCTGTGGACCAGTCCTAGTCCAGCTGCTTCACGGTTCAAGCTCCCAGCTCAGACACTGTTCAGGGCAAAAGACCTCTTGTTCTGAGAGAGAGTGAGAGAACGGGAGTCATCGATCGGCAGAGGGCAAGGACGAGACAGTTATGGCTCCTGGGCTAAAAACAGTTTTCCATTTTTAAATGGTTGGGGAGAAAATTACGACACATGAAAATTATGAGATTCCAATTTTAGCCTTCATAAATAGGGTTCTATTGAAACACAGCCACAATGCATATTTATATCTTGCCTATGGCTGCCTCGTGGCACAGCCGGGTGTCTGGAGATGGTCCAAACGGCTAGAAAACCTCAGCTATTTACTACGCGGCCCTTCACGGGAAGTATTCGTCCACGTCGAGAGGAAGCAGAGGATGTCTCCAGCTTTTGTTTTGTCCTTGTATTTTGCTCATCACCACCTCTCCATTTCCATCAGAGATAAAACGGCGAGGCAAACCTAAGTCAATGTCACCTGTGCAAGCAAATGCTCTGTGAATGTGTGCGGAAGTTGCGTCACTCTCAACCTGCTTCTCACTGTCGTAACTTCCGACTTCCTCGGGAGATAAATGTGTGGCATTCTTTGCTTCCCCGCTTTAAGTAGATGCTTTTTATCTTTTTTTTTTTTTTTTTTTTTTTTTTTTGTGGAACGGGGGACTGAACTCAGGTCCTTGAGTTTGCCAGGCAAGCACTTATTTTACTGAGCTATCTTCCTAGCCCCAACAGATGTTTTTTAGAGCAATATTACTTGCCAGTGAGATTAAGCAGAAAGTCAAGTTCCCAGGATCCCTGCTGTGTTGTTCTGGTGTCGGTGCCGAAAGAAACGACGAGAAGACCTGATGAAGGTAGTTCAGAGGACTCACTGAGACTTGTCCCTCTCGAAGTGAGGCTCCATCCTCTGAAGGATACTCCTTTTATTCAGTATTCAAGAACAGGAAATTGCGTAACTGCTTTGGGGAAATTGAAAACATTCCAAGCAGGGGAGGAGACAACCAGAACTCCCTGCAGGTGTCCTTGGGCTCTATTATTCTCTACTAAAGATACTTTGTCCTTATCTCTATATTGAACCAGGCAGGATGTTTTTCTCAGCACTGGGGTAGCTTTTTGCCCCCACGATGGGAAGCCCAGTCCCACCTGCACACACTTGATCAATTTCCTGGCTTCCTGCCAGCTCCCAACATACAACAATCCCTCTACCCCCCCACTACCCCACAGACACCCCAACTCCTCAGGCACCAACTCCTACCCCAGAGGGGCGCAGCTGTCACAGGGAAGGAGCCTGTTGGACAGGCTGTGATCACCACAGCCCATGGTCTACATGAGCGTTCACTCAGTGGTGTACGTTCTGCAGGTCGGACAATTGTGTGGGGACCCCTGTGCCCTCACCGCATCACACAGAGTACTTTCTTTTTTTCTCACTTACTTACTTACTTAATCAATTAATTAATTTATACTATGGCTGGCTCAGCCTGCCCTAAGGGTGAGTCTGGCCCAGCATGTGTTCCCCGTGGTTGCCTAAGCAGGCGCTTTAGGCAGCCGAGCTATCTCCCCGGCCCACACAGAATACTCTCATTGCCCTCTTAGACCTCTGTGCTCCACTCACTCTGCTCTGCCAGTCTGTCAACCACCCTGTCAGTCACTGATGCTTTCACTGTTTCTTTTTCTTTTTTCTTTTGTCTTTTTGAGACAGGGTCTTGCTATGCAGCTCTGGCTGGCCTTGAGCTCACTTTTGTAGCCCAGGCTGGTCTCGAACTTGCATTGATCCTCCTGCCTTGGCTTCCTAAATGCTGGAATTACAGGTGTGCGCCACCATGCCTGGCCTACTTTCGCTGTTTCCATAGCTGTGTTTTATAGAATGCCATCGAATTGGACATGGGCAGTCTATAGCCTTTTCAGTTTGGCCTCTTTCCTTAGCAGTAGGCATTTAGGGTTCTTCTGTACCATTCTTCTTGGGATTTGCTGGAGATCTGGGCCTGGCGGGAATGGGTCCTGAGTGCCAGTTTCTAAGAACCATGAACAAGATGGAGAAATTGTTTGTTTGTTTGTTTTTTTTTTCCTGAAATCCTTTTGGGGAGAGCATTGGGTGAGGAGTACTAGCCCAGGTTTCTGGGAGTTGGAGGATGACAGATTTGAGGTAAACTGCTCTCTGGGGAGAGAAGAGCAACCCACAGGATGAGAGGTCTGCTGAGTGGGGGCTATAAGATTGCAACCAGGGTGGAATTTTCAGTGGTTAAAAGACCAGAGCTTCCACGTAATCCCCTTTTGTTCCCCACACAGTACGAAGCCATACCTTACATAAGTGGTACCCAAGAATATAAGGAATATTTGTTTTAAAAAGCAGTCAAGTTATTGGCCTGTCTGGACTAGGCTAAGGGCTATATCATTATTAGCATAATCAACACACAGGACCACCAACTCAGACTGGATTCCCATCTCAGTCCTTATCTTGACTGAGACCATATATCCCAGGGCCTTTCTTCTCTCTGTATGGCTGGTAACACATTATTTACAGCACCCAGGTCACTGAATGACCTGCTGGCAAAGTCCTGGCATTGTTCAAAGCAATTTAATCTATCAGAAATATGGTATTGTATGGGGCCCGGCGGGATGGTTCAGTGGTCTAAAGCGCCTGCTTGGGAAAGCTTGGGCGGCTTCAGGGACCGCGGTTCGATCCCTGGCACCACAGGCTGCGCCAGCCCTGCCCTCGGGGTGGGCTGAGTGGGCCATAAAAATGAGTGAATAAACAAAGGTTTCTGTAACAAGAAAAAAAAAAAAATTAAATATACTCCTTAAACTTGAGAAAATGGAACTTATTAAAAAAAAAAAAAAGAAATATGGTATTGTAGAGTGGCCATTTGTCCTCATTGCCTTGTCCTGGTTAAAAGCCACCTTGGAGAGCCAGCCAGGCACATGCCTGCAATCCCAGTTCTCTGGGAGGCTGAAGCAGGAGGGGTGCAGGTTTGAACCCTGCACAGATAACTGATCCTGTTCAAAACTCTTGCCCTTGCACTCAATGGAAACTGTCTCTTCTGTCCTTTTCCTTGTCCCCTAGGTCCAGCCAAATCCAGGCCTTGGCTCCAGGAATGGCGAGCTCTCACTTCTGAGTGGCACTGTGGGAGCCAGGCTGACCTCAGTCTCTGCACAGAGAACCCTGGAGGCCAGGAGCCGGAGAAGCCGAGCCAGGAGGTTCAAGGTGCGCTCTCTGGAGCTGCCTCGGCCCAGCGGGGCTGCAGAGGCCAGCCCTAGTGGGGCCCTGAGGAGAATCCCAGGCTGGACCGCACAGGCCAGCAGCTCAGCCACAGGCACCCAGCAGCACGTGGCTCCTGCCTCGCTCGAACTTGGGGCCAGAGTGAAAAGCATTCAGGAAAACAGCTTTCAGATGCTTGCGTCTGAGGTGAATGTGGACACTGGGTTCACTGTTATCAGTTCAGAGCCCAGACTGTCTTCTGGAAGCAGACTAGCAAAGGATCTGCGAGTCAGCCAACCGCCTAGTTTGTCTGGCTCTTCCTTTGAGGCAACTGCCATGAAAACCAAAAGGGTCCTGAAGGAGGAACAAGCTCACCCTTTCTCATTTGCTGGTCAAAGGGAACTTGGTACAAGAAAGATGGCTTCAAGATGTCTCCTTCATCTGCCAGTGAAGGACGAAGAAGAAGAAGAAGAAGAAAAAGAAGAAGAAGAAGAAGAAGAAGAAGAAGAAGAAGAAGAAGAAGAAGAAGAAGAAGAAGAAGAAGAAGAAGAAGAAGAAGAAGAAGAAGAAGAAGAAGAAGAAGAAGAAGAAGAAGAAGAAGAAGAAGAAGAAGAAGAAGAAGAAGAAGAAGAAGAAGAAGAAG
>PVJA010028392.1:0-27668 GCA_004027025.1 Myocastor coypus | reverse complement strand
AAAAAAAAAAAAAAAAAAAAAGAAGAAGAAGAAGAAGAAAGAAGAATAGCTTCATTAGAAGTGAATTTGAAGCCGGGCGTGGTGACTGACGCCTGTAATCCCAGCACTCGGGAGGCTGAGGCAGGAGGATTGATGCGAGTTCGAGACCAGCCTGGGCTACAAAAGTGAGCTCAGGACCAGCCTCAACTGCATAGTGAGACCCTGTCTCAAAAAGACAAAAAAAAAAAAAAAAATGAAGTGAATTTGAAGGGGCTGGGGAGATAGCTCCATGGCACAAGTGACTGCCTGGCAAGTGCAAGGTCATGAGTTCAAACCCTATTCTCAAAAAAAAAAAAAAGAGTGGCCAGGCATGGTGACATAAGCCTGCAATGCCAGCTACTCAGCAGGCTGAGGTGGGAGGATCCAAATTCAAGGCCAACCCTAGGCAACTCTTAGCAAGACCCCCATCTCAAACTAAAGGAAAGATGGCCAGGAATGTAGCTCAGTGGTACAGCCTTCCTGAGCTCAAGCCCCAGTGTGGGAAGAAGAAAGCGGCTCTCAGTGAACCTAACACAGAGATAGATAGATGATAGACAGACAGACAGACGGACATACGAACAGACAGATGGACCAACCTCTGCCCTGTGCTCCCAGTGATCTTCCTCCTGTGTTCACATGGTCTTGCCACTGTGGGCACACACCCCTGTCTCTGTTTGTCCTAATTCCTCTTCTGCGAAGTAACCTGCGCCATGTAAACTGCCACATTTTTACCTAACCCCTTCTCAAAAGATTCTGACACTCCATACAGTCACATTCTGAGGTACTGAGGGCTAAGATGTCAACGTTTGATTTTGGGGGAAAGCAACATAGGCTTTAAAAATTTGTGCTTTCCTAAAATGTCAAGGTCACAAAAAAAAAAAAAAAGAGAGAGAGAAACAGAAGGCCAAATTAAAGGACTCAAAAGAGAAGAGTGACAATTAGGTGGCACATGTACTCTTGACGGGCTCCTAGACCAGAGAAGAATATGTTTCTTAGGGTTAAAAAAGATGTCAGGGGAGCCAGGCATGGTTTGTGGTGCACGCCTGTAATCCCAGCACTTGGGAAGCTGAAGCAAGAGGATCAGTGTGAGTTTCAGATCAGCCTGGGCTACAAAAAGTGAGCTCAAGGCCAGCCTGAACTGCATGGCAAGACCCTGTCTCAAAAAGACAAAAATAAAGAAAGAAAAGGAAAGGAAGAAAGAAAGAAAGAAAGAAAGAAAGAAAGAAAGAAAGAAAGAAAGAAAGAAAGAAAGAAAGAAGGAAGGAAAGAAAGAAAGAAAGAAAGATGCCAGGGGCACAACTGGTGAAATGTGAACAAGGTCACTAGATAATATAACTGTATCAAGGTCAATTTCCTGATTTTGATAAAAGTGTTACAGCATGTCATAAAAAGCTCTCAATTTTAAGAAATATGCCCTGAAATACTTGTGACTTTCAGGCAATTAATTCCAAACTGTATTGTTAGACAACAAAAATGTTCTTTATTTATATCTTCCTTTTTTGTATGTACATACAAGATAGGATAGATACACATCTACTTTCTCTTAGTTTAATGAGGTGTGTACTAATAATGTTTAGACAAGATAGCATGTCTGCATGTCTGAATAACTATTATGAAGACAGCAATATGCAATGTATTAATTATTGTAGCCATTCTACTAACCTGTTTTGAAACTGTTTCATTGCTATTTTATCTCTTTTCTCATTAAAATGAATTTTTTAAAAATGTTTAAATGTACTCTTAGAAAAAAAGGTCTTAAGTGCACACCTATAATCCTAGTACTCAAGAGGCTGAGGCAGAAACAAGCAGCTTTGATGCCAGTCGGGATACATAGCTAAACCCTTTCTGGAACAGATGGAGGCAGGGAGGCAGGGAGGGAGGCAGGGAGAGAGGCAGGGAGGGAGGGAGGAGGAGGGAGGAAGAAAACAGTGGAAGAAAGAGGAAAAGAGGGATGGAGGAAGGGGAGGAAAGGGGAAGGGAGGGGAGTTAGGTTACAAATGTATACATGGATAGATGATGGACGGACAGATTGATAAGGAATGGGTAGTTCCATAAAGCAAATATAAAATAATATAAGGGTAAAGAGCGGGCCGGAATTCTTGGCTCTGTTTTTGCCACTTCGCTACCTTCTCAGATCTACTCTTTAAAAACCTTTCAACCTTAAGCTATACAAAAGTAAGCCCCAAGATGCTATCCAGGGAACAATAACACGGGTTTTGTGCCCACAAGGGTCAAACAATGTCCGTGGTCTTAATAAGATGCCCGCGAGACAATAAATACAACCTTCCTTTCCAACCTGAGGAAACAGGGGCACGGAATGCTCAGCTCTCTTGCCCAAAGTCCTCTCAGAATTTTAAAAGTAGCGCCCACTTTCAGGCATCCCTGACAGGCAGGGTAGCCACTATTGGCTCACCGTGTCCCAACTGCCACCCTCAGCACCCTAAGTGGCCTCCTCCTCAGCGGTCCCACCCTGAAGGGGGCGCAGTGGAGCCAGGTAACCACCACTACTTCTACAAACCTGTTGTTTTTGCTGGGGCTAAAAACTTCGGGCCGGTCACAGCCCCTTTGGTCCCACAAATGGTCAGCATTCAACTAAGATGAAGTAAAGGCCCAATGCAATCTGAACAAAGTGTTTTTATAAACTTATGAAAAGAGGCCTTATTAGAACTGACTCCAGCAGGAGGCAGGCGGGGGGTTGCGACGCGGCTGATCGTTTTTCTGCGGGCTCCTGGCAAGCGGTGATCATTAGCAGATTTTGTTCTGGGTAAGCTCAGCGTCAGCTCCACATTGCGGGATTTTATGGGATTTATGCACATGATTTTCCTACAAAGCAAGGCATTATAGGATGGATTAGGCAGTTCCAAGAGGCAAGAGTCCTGGCTCCTTCTCAGTCTTATTTTTTTAGGAGAATTTCTCTAGATGACCACCATCAGGAATTCTGCGCCTCACACCAGGACTTCCATGTCCTGCTGGCTCTAAGACAGCCCACCTCATCAAAAAGATCACTAAGTGGATTTTTCTTAACCAAAACTCATTATAAAGCACTAAGTCTATGCGAAAAGACAGTGAAGGAAAGAAGAGTCACACAGCATGCCCTTACCTCATGGATAACATTCAGATGAGCTTCCATACTGGTTTTGCCTGTGTGCAGGCCAGTGTGTGGGGGCACATAGGCATGCATGTGCATGCATATGTGTGTGCACATGTATGTGTTCACAAAGAGAGACACAAAGGCAAGTAAACTTTCTGGGCAGGGAGCGAAGCCCAAAGTATCAAGGATGAGCCTTGAAGCAAACCCAAGCCACATTCTAACTCCATCCTGGCTGGCGAGCTCGGTCAGGTTGTTCAACCTCTCATTCCACAGCTGTAAAACCAGACCCTGGATCCTACTTTCAGAGTGTTGCTTTGATAAAATGAGATTAGATTCAATGAATACTAACTTAGTGCAATGCCTTGCACTCAACAGAGTCCTAGCAAATGGTAGACAAGTAAAGAGGAACTTGGACTTGAGGTTTTCACTTTGCCAAAAATGGGATCCTGTTGGTGACTCGGTTTCATCCCCCTATATTTTTATATGGGGAAATAGGCTCCTGCTACAGTTTGGAGGAGTCATCCCCCAAGATCCGTGGGGAAAGGCTCGAGACCCAGGGTGCCGCTAGTGAGAGGCAACAGATCCTTTAAGAAATAGGCAGTCCTTAGGGAGCTGGGTATACACCCTTAAAGATGATTATGGGACTTTGGAAAGCTGAGAGCGATTCTTTCAAAGTATAAACACCCAATTACACCTTGCTCTCCAGGCTGCATCCTTAAGGATTCCATCTCTTATCAATATCACGGGCATGGTTTTCATACATACTGATACATGCTATCAGTTCTCAACTTCCAGAGGACTAGACCGGCTCCTTTTGTGGTCCATCCCACCACTTAAATTTGCACGATTTGCACAGGTTGTCCCAACTCTCCATCTCTGCTTTCTCATCTGTTAAATGAGGGGGTAGTCACCATGTCCCTTGGCAGGGGGGCTATGGCTACATAATGGTTGACTGATCAGGTCAACTTGAGTGAATGATGTCTGACTGAATTGGTTCTGCCTGGTTCAGGGTGTGGGAGATCCACCCAGGGAGGACAGTCACTAGGATGTTACAAAAGGGAAACAAAGGATCGCTTCGCTTTCTTCTGAGGAACCCCAGCCTTTCTTTCACCTTAGATGTCATCTCTTGGCTTCCAGCGCAGATCCCACAACTTTCTGGGGCAGATGTGTAGGCCTCTGGGCAGGAACCCGCAGGGGACCCTCCCCAGAGCCCCAGGCTGCCCACTGGATCTCTTGCATCTCCAGTACACAGACAGACCTTTTGCATCCTTCCACACCCAACTCTGGGTGGCCACCATAAGCCAATCTGTGAATCCTTATATATTTGTTCATCTTACAGTAGATCTATTTCTCAAGTAAACACTGACTGATGCTAAGTGAGGTGATCCAGATGAAGCACTTGAGCTGGTACCTGGGAAGTGCTCAGTACATGGCAAAATGATTATGAACTTTATAGAGTCTGAAATTGAAGCTCTTTCATTTGTCAATACTGGGAATGGAACCCAGAACCTTGCATGTACTAGGCATGTGTTTTATCACTGATGTACAACCCTATCCCTTTTCACTTTGAGACAGGATCTTGATAAATTGTCTAGGCTGGTGTCTTAGTGACTTTTTACTTATTGCTGGGACAAATACACGACACTCAAAAGGAAAGAAGAAAAGGTTTATTTAGCTCCCAGTTTGTGGAGGTTTCAGTTCATACTCCGCTGGGTCCAGAGCTCCTCCAAAGTGGCTTGGCTGCGGAGATCAAGCTCCTCCAAAGATGAGGACTTCTCCAAGGAAGCTGGGCAGGGCTGGACCAGGCAGGAAGCAGCCAGGGCAGGGGTGGGCTAGGACATTCACACAAAGTCTTCCTCAACTCTTTTTATACACTTTTTGTGCTGAGTCACTCTGGGCTGGCCCATCTGGCCCTGGGGGTGAAACCAATCACATTCCAGGACAGGCCCTCTGCATCCTGCAGGATAGGACCCCCACAGCCCGGAACCAATAGAGCCCACCCAGCCAAGCTACCGCAAGTTAACACAATGTGTCAACTACCACAGCTGGCCTCAAACCTATGATCCTCCTGCCTCAGCCTCCCAAGTTGCTCGGATGATAGGTATGCACCATTCAGGACTTTCCGGGTCTGGTTTCCTTGAAGGTTCTTTTGGTTTGTGTTTTGGTGATGGTTTGCTTTGGTCTGCATATTTGGGTGATGAAAATGAAGCCCTTGGAGACACTAGCTAAGAACTCTACCAGTCACCAGGTGTGGTGGTGCACGCCTACGATCCCAGCACTTGGGAGGCTGAGGCAGGGGGATCAGTGTGAGTTCAAGACCAGCCTTGGCTACAAAAGTGAGCTCAAGGACAGCCTGAACTGCATAGCAAAAACCTGTCTCAAAAACACAAAAGACAAAACAAAACAAAACTCTACCAGTGAGCTACACCCCCAGGCTGAGACACACTTCTCATATTATAAATGCATCTGCTTCCCTCTGGCTGTGTTACACTTACCTTCGTAGACTGACTGGAGCAACATACAATAGGACATTGACAGGGCTTTGCTTTTTTTCTTTGGGGACAGGGTCTCGATGTATAGTTCCAACTGGCCTTGAACTCACTGAGATCCTCCTGCCTCAACCCTGTGCATACTGAGATTATAGGCTTGTGACAGGGCTTTGTAGCAGAGCTGCTGCGAAGAGCTTCCTGCCTTGCAGGCAGCACTGCCCAAGTCCATGCCCGCTGATGTCACAGAAGAAACAGGTGTTGACTGAGCATCCAATCTGCACTTGGAAAGATGCACAGCTCCCATCTGTCTCCCCACCCTGCCATTTGAGACTCCTCATAGCAAATGCAAACACCATAAATCCTGTGAGGAGCCCACTGTCCGGAAGTAGCCAGGTCTAGGTGCAGGATCCCATGTCAGGCCCCCACGATTCTGACTCCAGCTTTGCCCCCAACAGCCTGCGGCGTTGGGCCAGCTGCTCCCCATCTGAGGCTCTCAGGGGCCTCACCCATTAGGTCTAAGTTCAATACGGCCTGAAAGAGCTGGGAATGGCACCACTGAACAGATCCTAGACAGGGCTGAAGACTCCAGTCACTTCACTCGGCACCAGTCCATTTTCTGTGGCTATCACTGAAAGCCCCAGACTGGGTAAGGAAAAGACATTCACCAGACTCAGGAGCTGAAGATTAAGATCAGGTAGCTGAACCTGGTGAGGTCCTTCCTGGTCCTTCCTTAGCATGGAACCTCACAGAGTAGAGGGGCTATATTTCCCCTCTCCCTCCTCCTCCTCCTCCTGCTCCTCTTCTCCCCTTCTGCCTCCCTCTCCCCCTTCCCCTCTTCTTCCTTCCCCCTCCCCCCTCCTCCTCTCCGTCCTCTTCCTCTCTTCCTCCTCCTGCTCCTCTCTTCTTCCTCCTCCTCCCCTCTTCCTCCTCCTCCTCCCTTTCCTCTTCCTCCTCCTTTTTCAGGAAACAAAGTCTTACTCTGTGGCCTGAGCTAGCCCCAAACTCCTAGGTTCAAGCAGTCTCCCATCTTGGGCTCACAAACAGCCAGGACCACATGTGCACACCGTATCTGGCTTCTGTTCCTATAAACCCACAGCTCACTGGGTGGGGCCCTGCATCACAGCCTCATTTACCCTTAGTCATTTCCTAAGAGTCTATTCTTCTCACGGCCTCACAATTCAGATTAAAAGTCAATGAGCGGGCCAGCGAGATGGCTCAGCGGTCTAACGCGCCTGCGGAGGAAACCTAAGGCCAGCGCTGCGACCGCTCCTCGATCCTTGGCACCTCATCTTGCGCACCCCCACCCCAAGGCAGGCTAAGCCAGCCATAACACAAACAAATAAATTAGGTTGAAGAGAAATAAATTTTAAAAATCTTTAAAAAAAAAAAAAAAAAGTCCATGGGCATTCCAGGGAAGACATTCAAACATTCAAACCACAGCAGACTCTCATGTTACATTTTTGAAAACCTCTCGATGAAATCCGGTCTCCTTAGTGGCCCTTTACTTCTGGCAGTGTCCGCGGACTTGAATGGATTCCCAGGAAGCCCGCAGGAAGGCAGGTTCTGATCCAGGCTCCTCTCCACTGAGGATGTGACTGTCTACAGTCTCTTGGCCACTTGAGGTCCTCCAGGGGAAAGACATTGGCCCACAGCAGCCCTGGCCTTTTCCTGGCAGCCTACAAGCCAAACGGCAGTCTTGACACGTCTCGCTGGACAGTGTGTGGCATGCGGTACGTGCATGACAGTCACATCCCACATTCCAAGGGGTGGACACAGAATTCTGAGGGAGCCTAGCTGCGTGCTCATCCGAGAATCATCCCTGGCAGATTTTAGACTATAATAGCAGAGGAGATTGTTCTGACAGAGCCCGGATGGCCCACAAGGCTCCTAGAAAAGGTTCACAACTCAGGTGTGGAGGCATGACTTAGAGCTGCCACCACCCCAGCCACGTCCCCACTCCACGCAGGTTCTGCCTTGCCACAGAAAGCGTGGCCCTTGGGGACACGAAGCCAAAGGGAAGGAGCCCAAAACAAGAGCATCTTCCCCTGCCAGGCCCTGGAACAGGCCCTGCAAAGATGTCATTCTAATAGCGGCCACATTCCTACCTTTGGAATGACAAAACCGAGGCTCTGAGTGGTAGGTCACCTGCCTAGCAAGCAGCACAGTTTGGATGTCATGCCAACCCCCAACCACACCCTGGTTTAGAATTATTTGACAGACCCGAGGGAAGGAGGTGGGTGAGGACCACCAGGTACCTTCTGATCTCAGCCCAAGCTTTCTCAAGTGACACAGCTACGACTGGGGCCCATTCCTACGCTCGGGACACCGCAGACGCACATGTCACCCACGCGCATGCTCCCGTTGCCTTCCTATTCCCGGCTCCAGGCTGTGTTTTCACCTAACTCTGGCAGCCAGAATAAACATAACCAGCCCAGCTCAGCTCACCCGGAGCTCCAGGACCCCTCCTGCTGCCAGCCTGGGCTTCTGAAGGGTAACAGAAGAGAGGCTCATGAGAGACGTGACTCCAAGAAAAACGTGTGTGTGTGTGTGTGTGTGTGTGTGTGTGTATGTGTTCGCACACGCGTGCACGTCTGCGTGCTGCAGGCATGTGTAGACCTGCCTGCCCTGCATGCATTGCATCCTCTAGCCAAGAAAAAGGAAGTCTTCACGCCAAATATTCTGTGTTAGACACGGCAAGTGTTTCCACACTAATCTATCACCGAGGCTTTGCCGACCAGATTTCCTGGATGCCCCGCGGTGCCTGAGCGCCCCACGTCATAGCGGCTTCCGCCCATCTGAAGCCTTTCTGTCTTCTCATCTGCTTCCTTGGGCCAGGCAGGCCACCCAGGCAGTTCCCGCTCATGTGACGCCGCCACTGTCCATCCCTGCAGAGACCCTCCGAGGCTGCCCGTTGGAACTTGTGCAACACTTTCCACCAGAGGTTTTTTCCAAAGTCAAGTCCTTCAATCAACACTGCCAGCTTGTTTTGCACAGGCGAAAGCAGTCCATCCTCAGACAAAGCTATGTGTGTCTGTGTGCAATCACACACACACACACACACACACACACACACACACACACACACACACGTGTATCCTCAAATATGTGTGTTCAGGGTGTCAAAGTTATTGGTACTGAAATCCTGCTTGAGACCTCCAAGGAATAGGGCTGCTGTACTCAGCCTAGCACACACCAAGACCTGGGTTGGATGCTCTGTATCCCCCAAAACAAACAGCTGGGAGAGAGGTGAAGTAGGCGGCAGAGTAGTGCAGCATTCTGCACCAGATAGGGCTCTCGGGTCCCTTGAGAACAAAACGCTCCTTGGGAGCCCCCTAAGCTGGGGCTCTGGAGGGTCCGAGTCCATGCATCACAGCCCCGGCAGCTCAGGGGCCATGCTGAGCGGCCCCCACCTCCACACTGGTCTCCCAGATTGTGGGGGCTGCACACAGCAGCCACACAGGCTTCAAAAATAGATCCCACGGCATCACCCCTCCCGATGGCTCCAGGCCCACAGTGGCCATCAGCCGTGGAAGTTCTAGCTCTCCAGTGAGCACAGCTCTGGCTGGAATAAACACAGTCCTAGGAGCCTGCCTTTCTCACACTGGCCAAGTGACACTGATGTTGTAATTCCGGGGGTAGAGGGGGTGTGCCAAAGGGCTAACGCTAGCCTCCTCCGCCCCACCCCACCCAACTCCTCATGGCTTCCGCCTGCTGCTCAGCCCGCAGCACCACCAGCCTTAGGGCTCTCACCCATCTCCACAGGAGATGCTCCTTCAACAAGTTCCTCACGGTCACTCCCACTCCATTCAGACTTCAGCTTCGGGTAGCCTCCCTCACCGCCCTACTTCTGTCGGCTGTCCTCCCACTCCCACCTCAGCCCCCCTTCTCTGTGGCCTGGCAGCGCCCTCCACCTGGCAGTGGGGGAGGCCAGCCGTCCCAGGCAGGCCTGGCCGTCCAGTTCCCCTGCTATCTCCCAGCATCTAGGACAGAGCCTCGCAGAGGCAGCGCCCGGGACATACGTGACAAATGAGCAAAGACACATATTTAAGGAGATGGCTCACTGCCTCTGCTCCTGAGGCTTGGTTTCAGTGACTTCATTTTTTCACTGGGGACTGGCAGATCGGACTTTACTTACAAAACACAAGGTGAAAATAAAATTACAAAGCCCAGACCATACAAAAGGATGAATAAAATGAGATGCCCTTCTCATCATAGGCCCCTGGGTGAAACCACCCGGCCCACCCTGCAGCAGCCCCGAACTCCACGTGAGATTCAAACAAAACCTCACCAATCACAGAGTGGCAGGATAACGCTGCCGCTGCCAGGGAAGGAAGTACAGGGGCCAACAGGAAGGAGCCGTGGGCCAGACTAGGTGGGTAGGGAGCCACAAGGAGTCAGGCAAGGTACCTGGAAAGAGACCCACGTGAGCTGAAGTAAATTCTGAAGGATAAAAGGGGTTTACCCAGCCTCAGAGAGTGGGTGAGAAGCAATGTGAAAGATGAGGCCAGCTCTGCCCTGCAGCCCTCAGGAAGCGTCCTCAGAGCACTACATACAAAGCTGGTCTTGCTGCAAGTGGTAGAGCTAGCGCCCAGCCAAGTGGAACCCTGGGGAGCAGGGACCACTCCAGCCTGAACACCAGAGCTAAGCCCAGGTGGTGCACCAAAGCAATCCCAGAACCCTAAGGCTGGAAGATTAGGAGTTCAAGGCCAACCAGGGTCAATTTAGTCAGACCTTGTCTCAAACTAAAAAGGGCTGAGAAGATAGCTTGGAGGTAGAACTCTTGCCTAGCGGGGTGGGGGGGTGGGGGGGTGGGGGGGGTGTCAATCACCAGGACTGCAAACACACACACACACACACACACACACACACACACAGCTGGCATTCACTGAGCCAGTGCAGTAGTCAGGGGCCTGATTACAGATCTCACAAGAGTTTAGTAACCCTGAGGGTTTAGCCTTCCTTTATAAACGATGAAGCTGAAGGTCAGAAAGAGGAAGGGAGGTGCCAGAGAGATAGCTCCATAGCACAAGTGCCTGCCAGGCAAGTGCAAGGTTGTGAGTTTGAACCCAGCCCCCTCCCCTCCCCCCCAAAAAAAATAAAGAAAGAGGAAGGGACTGCCTAAGGGACCCCCACAGGGGAGCAGCCAAGCTGCTTGTGGACCCGAGCTGCCCAACTGCAAGGTCGGAATCAACTGCCCCACACTCCTCTCTGTCCTTTCGCCTCACCCAAGGTCCCCCTAGCAGAGGACTCCAGAGGGTGACTGGAAGGAACCAAAGAGCCCAAAGGGATTTTGATGCACCCCTGCTCCTCCAGCTTCCGTCTCCTCCCCCTCAGGTACCTGTGGAGCACACAGAAGCACCACTCACCCAAAGAGCGTGCATGGTGGCAGAAGAGGCAGCCAAAGCTCCTGCAGGAGTTGGCTGTACCCTGGGGCCACACAGTGGCAGTGCCACAAGTCAGGGTCCCGCACTCAACAACTGCACGCCTGGCCCACACGCAGATTCCCGGTCCCCCCTAGGAGGACACTGTTCTGGAAATCTGCTATTGGACAAGCTCCCTGGTGCTTCCACCAGTCTGAGATCTGCATGTTTTAAAAGATATCAGTGAGGCAGACAAAACACAAGCCTCTAGCCCCAGTTCCAATCGTACTGCCACCTCCTCGTAGCTGCTCCATCTTGATGACTTTCTGAATTCTGTAAGGCTAAGTAGAGGGCAAAGTGTGAGGCTCATGTTTTTAACCCTTGCCTTTTGGGTCCTAGCCACTACGTGCTATGTAGGTAACAGAGGAGCCTTGTAACGGACAACACATGAGCTATCATGTTCTTGGTGCTGCAGTAGAACCAGCAGCTGCAGCCAGGGGACACCGAGAGCCTCAGGGTCGTCCATGCAAGACCTGCACTCAGGGCTGGCTCAGTCCGTCCATCTCACCCCACAGCTGCTGACTTCTACCATGGGCAAAGGCTGGCTAGAAGGCCGCTCAGCTGGATCCTCAAACCTTCCTGGCCACACAGCTGGCACAGCTGAGTCACGGAAAAAGTTAGCTCTTCGGGCTACTGCCACTACACACCTCTCCCCCTCATGCACAAAGGCTCCTTTCAAGGTTTGGTGATGAGGGGCGAGCGGGGGAGATGCTAAGGAACCTCCTCCCAGCTGGGGATGAGAAATTTCAAACTTCACCCTGCAGCTCAAGTCCACACTTTCGGACCCAAGAATCAGAGGGGAAGGGCACCAAGGACGAAGGCTAAAGGATGTGAAAACGGGGGGGGGGGGGGGGGGACATATCCCATGCAGCTGTCACTGCAGCTGGGCCAAGGGGTACCCTCGAGGGACCCTTCCCAGTGCCCACACTTCATCTCCAGGTACCTTCAGGGAGGGTAGCGGAGGCTGTGACAGCCCTCTCCGGGCAGCTAAAGTTGGAGAAGAACCCGAGGCCCACAGGGATGCCAGGCCCACAAAACCCACATCCTAAAGGTGGACCCAGTAAAAACAAGGGCACCGTCTCCTCCAGGCCAGCTCTGCATCTGCCAACCCCTGTTGACATTGCCTGATGGTGTGTTTTGCCTCCGACTTCACCCCAAACAGGACAGAAGCACCCTGTGGGGCCTCACAGGTGTTGTTCAGTGCTAAGCCTCTGTTTCCTCCCTGATTCAATATGCAATGCCGCCTGCCTCCCGAACTGGTAAGGAGATGCCTGCATGAGGGTCCGTTCACCAAGAGACACGTAAGGGCCACCTAGGAACTGGCCAGCTGGTGTGACATCTGAAGGGTAGAGCGGCTGCTGGGGTGAACCTGCTTCTCTGGGAATGGTTGGGTACCTCTGTGCTTTAGTGTCCTCCTCGTGACACAGTGGGGACAGGGGCTAGCTAGCATTTGCACGGGCCTTCTGAGCCTTGGGGTGCTAATCTTAGGAGGAAAGAAAGGCCGGGAAGTAAACCACGTGATCAGGACCCTGGGCCGCTTTAGGCTGGGGCAGCCTGGAGGTGCAGCGTCCCACCGCGGCCACTAGGCGGCTCCAAGGATAACGGATGAACGCAGAAAGGGCGAGAGAGGTTGGGTTTCTAGACTTTGGCCCTCTGTGCAGGCCTGGTGCTGCCGGTGGGAAGGGCCTGGCTCTCTCAAACTGGGACTTCTGTCCCATCTTTATAGGCGTGGAAGATGGGGAGAAAAGGTCACTGTAGTGGCGGCCTAGGAACAGAGGACGACGGCCCAGCCTTGGGTCATGCTTCTGGAGGGTGGGACGGAGGCCGGAGGGAGTCTGCTTGGCAATCCTTGGCACCGCCTCATCCTCCACGTCTCTCCCTTCTTGCCAGAGCCGGGGCGGGATGGGAAGAGGAATTCAGTCTGGGGTTGGATCTCTCCCTTGTGCACTCCCTGGAGGGGTAGCCTGGAAAATGGGATGATAATACTTCCATGGAAGGATCGGTGGGAGGACCGTACGGCCCTCTAGTATCAGAGAGTATCTTTCTAACCCTATCCTCCCCTCCACATTTCCAAAGGCTCCCCGGTACCCCTGGAACAAAGACCTTCGTCCCCCAAACTGCCAACTTCTCCCAAGAACCACCGAATCTTTGCAGGGGCATCTTCCCTCCGCAGGCAGCATGTCTTAAAGCGACTTTCTCACCTCGGCAGGACATCCAGCCGCGCGCTAGGCATGATGGTCTGTCTACACCTGTCATTACAGCACTCTGGGTGGTTGAGGCAGGAAGACTGCAAACTTGAGGTTTGTCTGGGTGACTTAGCACATTAGGGAAAGCCCGTCTCAAGGGGTGTAGGGCTGGGAATGTAGCTCAGCGCCAAGGCCCTGGGTTCAATCCTTTCGGGGGGAGGAAGGGGGACAAGCTGCTGCTGCAGTGGAATCTCTGGGGCGGAGGCCCAGGACTCCGGGTCTGAACAAGTCCCAGGCTGGCTGGAAGGGCTGCCCCAGATTACAAGGCAGCTCCCTGGCTGGCTCTCTCTCTCCTGCCCAGGGACGTTCAGAGGGGGCGGAGGCAAGTCCCATCAGCACTTTTAACTGGGGCTCTTCATGACTCACCTCCCAGACTTCCTGCAACCGACAACCCTAAATAGCTCAGTCCCACCCTCCCGCAGGGAGACGTTCCCACTGGGGAAGGCAGGAGGTTACAAGGTGGGCGCCGCGACGGGGCAGCCCAGGGAGACCCAGGGAGCCGAGCCGCTGTGTGCACTGCACAGGGCCACAGGTTTAAGACGTTTTGTTTACAGGCTTTTGTTATTAAGGAAATTGCTGTCAGTCAAGGTAATTCTAGCCCCCATAAGCAATAAATATGCTCCCAGCTAATCTTATGGAGATTTTATTGGCACCCGGGGCAGAGAGACTCCTTTATCTTGCCCGCCCCCTCCCCTCAAAGCAAAAGCAAAACCTCGGCGATTCTCCCACCCCACTCCCACTCCCACTCCTCCAGGCACGCGTGGGACTCGCTCAGATGGGGCCGAGAAAGTGCACTCTGCGAAAACAGAAGAGATCCAAGCAAAGGTGGGGCGTGACTTCCTGGTCGTACCTGGAGGCTGGGGATGACCAAGTGACCTGAAATAAACCCTAGGCGACCTGGTTAATTCAAGGCATGCGCAAGCTCGCGGGGGTGGTCACCTGGCCCCGGCTGCAAGGAATGCCTCCGGGAGGGGCTGGCTCGCTGGAGTCGGTTCCAGCGCGTTTGAGTTACAGCTGCGTGCCCTCGGGGACACCAGCAGCAAGTCGCGGCTTGCAGCGACGGGAGCCTTTCCCGGGAGAGCGCGAGTCTCAGCGAGCTCGGGAGCGCGCCCGGGAGCGCGCCCCGCGACGGTGCAGGGGGAGGGGAGGTTGCTGCAGCCACTCAGAGGAACAGTAGTGAAGCCTCGGAACAACTTTAACTGTCAATCAGACTTAATGAGGTATTAAAAAAAAAATGGAGAGGGGAGGGCCATTCTCGCGCCCTGCACCGGAGCCGCCCCGTGGGCAAATGAATAAGGCCGCGCAGACAAGAGTGTCCGATCCACGCGCGCTCCATACCCGGGCCCTCTCCAAGTTGGAAAGGACGGAAAAAAGGCAGTAAATGCTAAAAGGAAGAGAGAGGGAGCCGGATCGAGCGGCAACTCCCAGCCTCTGCTGGAAGAGGAGGAGGGAGGGAGCCCGCGGAGCGAGCGCGCGCGAGGCCGAGCCCTGCGCGCTGAGCCCCGGACCCAGGACCGCGCTCCTCCTGCGCGCTGCTGGCAATCAGATCGCGTTTGAGCAATTTCCTGAGCCCAGGAATAGCAATGAGCCGGGAGACTTTCGCGGGCTGAAACTGGGAGCGCTAAGCACTTTTCCCCCTGGAGAAGCGGGGGGCGCTACAATTTGGAAACGGCCTTTTTTTTTTTTTTTTTTTAATCTTGCACTTTGGAACCGCGGTGCTGAGCAGGGTGCGCGCGTGCGACTGGCGCTTTTTTTTTTTTTTTTTTTTTTTTTTTTTTTTTTTTTTTTTTTTTTTTTTCCTTTCTTTCTTTTTCTTCTTTCCTTTCCCTGCCAAAACTCCTGCTGTCAGTCTGTAAACATTACCTGAGAATTCCCCGGCCGAAGCGGCTGCTGAGGCAAGAAACTTCTTGTCAGAACTTCCCACCTACCGCTTCCCCGCCACCCCTCGCTCTCCCAACCTACGGAGACGTTTTCTCTCCTCCCGAGGAGGATTTAACTTGTATTTTATTTTTAAATTTTTTACCCTTTTTTTGCACCCTGTGGATCGCTTTTGGAGAGAGGTTATTGCAAAAGTAGCCAAGCGGGACGCCTGCCTCCTCCGTCTTCTGGTTCTTGATTACTGTTTGGGGTGTTTTCTTAATTTCTGTTTTGCCCGGTCCGGGGAGTTTCGCCCCCTGCCCGGCTCCGCGGCGCGTAGGATGGTGTGGAAATGGCTGGGCGCCTTGGTGGTGTTCCCCCTGCAGATGATCTATCTGGTGGCAAAAGCAGCCGTCGGGCTGGTGCTGCCCGCCAAGCTTCGGGACCTGTCCCGGGAGAACGTCCTCATCACCGGCGGAGGGCGAGGCATCGGGCGCCAGCTCGCCCGAGAGTTTGCGGAGCGCGGCGCCAGAAAGGTATGGGGCGCGGCGACTCCGGGGCGGGCGCGCTGCGGGCCAAAGGACCACCGGTGCGGGGTGCGCCCACCTGCTGCGGCTGCCGGGGGGGGGGGGCCGCCGGGAGTCGCCGGCCTTCCGGCTCCTCTGCGCCACCAACCAGGGCTGAGCTGGTCGGTTTCACCTTGTAAATTTTCCGGGCACCAGACTCTTGTCAGGTCTGGAGTTGATCCGCTGCTACAGGGTTGGGTGGCCGCCGGCTTGCAGTTTGCCCCTCAGCTCGCAGTTTAGGAAGCCCACCCATTCCACATTCTTCCCTCCCTAAGGAAAGTGTTGGGTGCCGCCCCCACCCCCCACCCTGCGCTCCCCAACCCTTTCCCTTTTTGCAGTCACCCTGGTGAGTGCAGGGTGTACGGCTCCTCTGTACGACTGGGAGCCGCCTGCTAGCTGGCGTCCGGTATTTTGCTTGGCAACCTGTTTCCCAGCCCAACCTGGGCGGCTTTAGTTGTGAAGACGCCGTGGGGCGGGGGTGGGGGATACTTGGCTTGGGCTGGAGAAGAAAGGATCTGTCTGGGATGGTCGAGACCAGCAGGACCGGCACTAGGAAGCCCAGGTGTTTGGAAATCAGGAAAACGGACAGAGGTTAAACAGCCAATGATAAAGAGCCCTTGTTCCCACCTTCAACCCTAGCCCCTCCCCCAGCTCGTCCCAGAAGCGATCCCTCCCAGGGGGCTGGGAGGTGGCACTTGGCGCGGCCTTACACGTTTTGCTGGTCCCAGCACCTCCTGCTGCCTTCGGTGTTTGGAGACCCGGAGCTTCCGAGCGAGCCAGCTGTCACCCAACTCAGGCCAGGCTGATTCACCCAGTGACAGGAGCAGTCCAGAGTGGGACTGGAGGCCGGCAGGGCAGGCTGGGCTGTCTGGCCCAGTGAAGAGAAAGATGGAAAACAGGGAATTAGTTTGAAACTTAAACTCTTGTGAATGAGGGGGGGGAGCGAAGGGGCTAGCAAAGCCAGCTGATCTGACACGGAGCCACATACCTTGGGGATTAAGTAAATATGTACTGTGGAAACCAAGCCTACATGTAATTCCAGGTTGCTTTTCTTTTGTTAAATTCTGCGGGGAGATTTACAGTTCCTCGGGGTGTCGGACTGGGGCTGAACTTTGGAGTCTGAACTATGGGCCCAAGCTGATGGCCCCTTAACTCTTCTTTAGCTGGGCTGCCCCAGGGGCCTGTGGAGGTTGGGTTAGCGGGGTCCACTGTCCAGGACTCCCTCTTCTTCTTGGGTGGTTTGGACAGCTGCTTGATCTTGCAGTTGGAAGGGGATTTGGGAAGCTCCTTTAACCCTTAGACACCTGGAAAAAGAGGAAGGAAGACTTGCTCTCAGTGTTTCGCTTCCTTGAGGTGGGGTACTATGTTTCAGGGCTCCCAGAGCCCTTGAAGACGGGGATCAAGGCAAAGGAGTGTATGTTTAGGGAAGGGTGGTTTGGGACAGTTGGGTGTGAGATGTCATTCCTGAGCCATCTGCACCCCACCAGAGACTTTCTCCTCGCGCTTCATCTGGCCCTGGTCCTAAGCTCTTCCGCCCTTTGGTAACCAACTGCAGCAGGCATAGGAGGAACTCTTAGTCAATCTGGAAAAACTCGACTGACAATAAACAACCCTAGGTTGGAGGAAAGAGACAGTCTTGGGGTTGTGTTTAACAGAGCAGAACGGGAGCCTGCAGACTCATGCGCTGGAAGCCATGGCCCCACCAGAGTCCGAGAGACACCCTCTTCCAGGGATACCCAGGGCCAATTGGAAATACCCTTAAATTGGTGGCATGGGGGCCTGTGAAATTTCCAGCGCCACTCACACTAGGCTCAGCCCCTAGACCAGGCGGTTGACCAGGAGAGTTCTCCATAGCTGATAATTACCTGACCAATCACTGGAGCTACTTTCTAACAAGCTTTCGGGTTGCAGTCAGGGAGGGGAATTTGGAATCCAAGTGTCTTGCCTGGACATATCTGGGACCAGTGAGTGGTTTCTGGGAGAACTCCCGGAGCCACGGTGTTGTGGGTGTAGGAAATTTAGGGGAGATAGCTGAGTGACTTAGGGACACACGTTTAAACAGTGGGTCTGAGGATGAGCCAGGAGTTGAGTAGGGTCAGTGCCACCCATAGTCTGTGGTGGCATCAGAGGGGCTTGCCTATGGAGCCCCAGAACTTCCTGCTCCTCTGGGAGAAATAGCAGCTAGCTCTTGTGCCTGGATTCTAGTGGGTTGGATCTTGGAGGGAGGGCCCCAAAAGAGAAAGAAGGGAGTACAGTGGACATGTCAGCTAACGGCTGACATGTCCGGGATTGGCTGACATGTCCAGGAGCAGAGGGTGACCATCTGGCTTCCCATAATGACTTTGAGTTAAATAGAATTTGTTAATCCTTTGGGGTCTGAATAATAAGCCTCAGGCTACAAAATGTCACCAAATAAGGGTTTTCTTCAAGGAACCAACCCCATCTAAGAGGTCAAAGATTCCTAACCAAGCCCTTTGTACAAACGGAGTGCCAAGGTTGCAGGGACAGGAACAGTCACCCGCTGGTCTCACAGGGCAAGGCTTGTGCTAGCTAGGTCACCCCCAGGGTGTCCCTTCATTTTCTGGGCCCTCCTAGGACTCCTCTCTGAAGTAGTCCTGCCCAGCCCCTTTCTCAAAGGCTTCCAGCGGGTAAGTCTGCTCACCCAGACTCCAAAGCCTTTGCACTTGACGTGAGTTGTTCTGAACAAGAGCTTAGGAAGTGGAGGAGTTTGGAAGTCTTCACAGTGGCTCTTTCTGACTTTGGCCACACACACCCAGGTTAAGAACCCTGGGCCCAGCAGAAGCAGGCGCACTAATGCACAGGCCCAGTAACGGGCAAACCAACTCAGAGTCCTACATGTTTTGCTATTACTGAGTTTCTAGTATGTAGTGGGCATGCATCCCTAATCCCAGAACATCTTTGAGGAACTAGTCCTCCGGCTGGATGTGCGAGACCTGTGCTCTGTGCTTTCCATTCTGCCAGTCCCCTTCCTTCCCACAGCCCACAGTGGAGCCCACCAGGCCCACAATTCACTTGATGGTGGCCCTAGGGACTCCATTCAGTGAAGTTCTTATGTCTGGCTGGTACCTGGCACGGCTAGGCCTGCAGGGAACAAAGCAAAGAGCAGCAAGACTTAGAGATGGCCTGTGGGCTCCAAAACACGTGACCCCGGATGAGTCTCTCTTGCTAGTCATATTCCAGCTCCAGACTGGAAAGTGCCTGTGTTATCTTTCTATGAGATGCCCACACCCAGTTCCACAGGGCTGTCTGCCCTGAATGTATCTGAACACTCAAAGACAATGTGAATGGTTTCCAATGGAAGCTGAAGGTCCCTAACTGGGCTATCACACGAACCTTCAGGATTTGTATCCTAACGTCGCCAGATCTTGTCTTTGGGCTACAGACAGTGCTTGCTAGATCTAGGGACAGTGAACCTGAATCCTCAGTCCCACCTGGCCCGACCTTCGTCTTCCTTAACGCTCTCATGTCTCATCTCTTTCTACCTCTGTTTCTGACTCTGTCTGGCTCTCTCAGGCTTATACATGGGTGAGGATTTCCATCTTTGGCTGTTTCTCCAGCCTCGGTCCCCAGAATAGTACCTAACACACAGTAGACACACAGTAAACTTGTTCATATATAAGTGCATGAATGAATCCATGCCAGCCATTCACTTGCTGACCTATTCTGTACCTTGGCAATCTTTTGGGAAACCAGGTACGTGCCTATTGCCAAGTACAGGACCTGCATAGATTGGACTCATAGTGATTCTCCTATTTTCAGCCTCCCAAGTGCTGAGATTACAGGTGCGTGACACACACCCCGTTTCAATGAGGGGATCAAACCCTGGCCACTATGCTCCGCCTAAGCAGGCACTTTAGACCACTGAGCCATCCTTGCCGGGCCCCAAACAGGCTGTTGTTTAAGCAAGTATGGGGAAGAGGTTCCTGCCTGGGGGAGGTAAGGGTGACCCCCTGGGTCCCTTCCACTCCTTAAATTCAGTGAGTCATCAGCAGCACGATGACATCTACACAAGTACCCCAGACAGGGGCAGCAGGTGGGACCAACACTTCATCAACCAGCACTTAAAAATGCAAAGAAGCAATTTTCACCATGACCTCAGCAGGGCCCCTCCATACTACATAGTTCCTTTGACCACGTTTTTCAGGGTACAGGAGAAGTGGAGGAGGGGCCTGGCGTGCTCACCCCCTTTAGTTTGAACTTCAGTGGTGACTCTGAGGTCCACATCTCCCAAATAGCTCCCAGGGTGCTTAGAACTCCCGGGCATCCATGTTACTGCTGATGTGTCCCACTGTTGTCCTGCTCATGACAGGGATTGTGTGCTCTGCTGGCGTGGTATGTGACCACAGTGCCACACACGGCTGTGGCGCTGCGTGAGGCTGTGACAGCATGCATGTCACAGGCAAAAAACATGTATGCCTTAGCATGCCTCACCACCTTGGCCCATTCACTGTGCGCCGCGCCTTGTGGTCCTTGTGCTTGGACTTGGCAGTGACAGTTCTTGGGGTGCAGGCACAGAGAAGCGCTCTAGGACGCATCTCGGGAGGCAGAGGGTGCACCCAAGATTCCCAGCCTCCACGCCAGAGCTTTCCCCACCAGGTCAGATCATCTCAGCCAGTCCCAGCCTGCCTCTCTCGGGGTTAGGGAGAGGTCAGGAGACCAACTGTCAAATCCCAGGCCAGTGCTAGGAGGACTCTGGAGGAGTTTGATAAGCTGTGTGTGACTCACACAATGCAGGCAGGGACGCAGTTAAGTCTGCTTTTCCACAAACCTTTGAAAGCCCTGAGCGGTGGTGGTATTTGCATCCAGTGGATGGAATGCTTGCCAAAGGATTAAGGTAGTGGCAGCTATCAGGATTTACACCCAGGAGCCAGCTAAGAGGCAGGAGAGCAGCACCGTTGATTCTCTTAGTTCACAAGCAAGAAGCAATGTGGCCTCTTAAAGGTACAGCGACCCATTATTAGGGATGAGCAAAAACTCCCGCTGGTCCAGATTGAGGCCGCTAAACAACTGGATTCTCAGAAGAGACCTGAGAGTTTTGACTGGACAGAGAAGGAAAAGAGTACTGTACTCAGAGGGAAATCTTGGAAGCCTTCTTGAAGGAGGTGGCCCCTGAGGGGGCTGCAGTCAGTCAGTCTCTGGCAGATCAAAGAACCCTTCAGGGATCTGAAGCAACCTGTGAACCCTGTCCTAAGAAGAATGACAGCAACACAACATGTCCTAGATACCTAAGACAGCTGGGCCTACGTCCACCAGAACCTAAGCACTGGGTGCTAACAGCTGTCAGCCTGGCCAGACCCACTGGGTCTAAGCACTGCTCTGAGAAATGGGATCTCAAACCCGCTCTTCAGGCGCCTATTGTCGACACCGACAGGTGTCCCAGGGGAGGCAGCGGAGGTCACCATCGCCTGCCTCTAGGTCCCACTGTACCAGCATCTGAGCCCCAGCACAATGGGAAGGCAGGCAGCAGCAGACCAAGTTTTCAAGTAGGTGGCAGAGCTCCCTGGGGGGGGGGGGGGTGTCCCAGAGGAGGTGCTCTCGGAGCTCGTGAGGGCAGAGTTGGAGGGTCCCAGCCTCCAACTAAAGCAGATTCGCTTCCCTTCTGTAGCTTCAGATCTCCCCTCAGATGTCTGTGTGCCTTTGAAAACACTTTTTTTTTTTGGGGGGGGGGGGCCTTTAAAAAAGGAACAAATGAGGCTTGACAGTAGCAATTCTAGGAAGTCACTCGCTGCGGTTCCTCTCCCCGGGTGACCCCTGCTCCAGTGTGCTCAGGGGCATCTCCTGCTGCCTCAGCCTTGGGTACTGTACCCGTGGAGAGGTAGATCTGCGAATGACGTGCCCTTTGCTATCCTGTGCCTTTGCTCTTGGGGAAGCGTCCCCTACCACCCCCAGGCCAGCCCAGTCCCCACCAGGGCCCCTCTGCTACCACCACCACCACCAGCCCAAGAGTTCCACCCCCAAAGCCCTCTCCAAGGAACTAATAAGCCCAGTGGGAGTGGCCAGAAAGGACTCAAGATCTCTGCCTGCCCCTCTATCCCCAAAGATCCAGTCTTGAAAGTGTTTAACTCGGTGGTGGCGGTGGCGGCGGCGGCAGCCCCAAAGCCCTTGGCACAGTGGCCAAGGTCTGTAGCATGGCAGAGGACAGCTCACCGGCCAGAACACTGGACAGGGCCTCGTGCAGCCAGGACTTGTAGGAACTGGCTCCTGTTCCCAGGTGTCTTAGGGGCCCTCTTGTGGACCTGCTGCATGATACCAGACCTGCAACAATGTCTTCCTTGGTGTTGGTTCCTCATCTGAGACGTGACGGTGTCTAAAATTTAGTGACATAACATGCATAAAGCTGTTAATTCCGGGTGAGCCCATTGGTAGAAAATGCCCATTCTCGTTAGGGTTAGCGACGGTGGAGAGGGCAAGGATACCTTAGCCCCAGCTGTGTACCTTTTGCATAGAGATGAAAAGCAAAGAACCCACCTACTACCATGCTGGGTTCTCCCAGGAAGGGGAAAATTCTGCCAGACCACAGAAGCCTGGAGAATCTCAGCCTTGGACCTCTCTGGAAGTCCACGGGAGGCTCAGAACCCAGTGTCTTCCCTGTTGTGATACCGGTGACAAGAGCCACTTCAGTAGCAGCGTTAGTCCAGCCTTTCCAGAGGCCTGAGCTAGAGGTAGAGGAGCAGGCCAGGGCGGGGCTTCCTCTATCCGCTTCCTCAGGGGCTGTTAGTCACTTCCGACTCTGGGTACTACTGGTCTGGGTTACTGTAGCAACCTGTCAGGCTTTGTGGCTGCCTGTTCTTTCTCTTCTGTAAATGAAATCTCATCTAAGAGGTAGTGTGTTCCTCTTAACGTAGGTATCCTAGGCATTTGGCACAGTGTGTGTACACAGTTGGCACTTAATAAATGTTTCTTGCCTGAATAAATGCACCATCAATCCATCAGAGCCCATGCGAGCCAGTATTTCCTGGGCACCTACTATGTGGGGTGGGGCTTGTAGGCACTTTGCACCCAGCGAGGTCACTTACTCCCTACACTGCCTGCCAGCTCCGGGCCATCATCCATCCTAGTGACCGAGATGCAGGGAACCAGCAACTTAGTCACAGCCAGGAAGTGCTGCCTAGGCTCTAACCCCCTACCTGTTCTTCTCTAGCAAGCAGTTCAGCCTTACATTAACCATTGTTAGGAGAACATATTCATGTGTCCTTCACAGCCAGGGTGTCTAACTGGGTCAGACAGGTGCCCTGAGGTCCGCTGGGCCGGAGGTGGTCTTCAGATTGATTCACAGGCTCTCAGGACAATAGGGCCCTGGTCAGGCTCAGAAAGCTCAGTGTTGCCTCGGGCCCCACATCCCCTACATTATGCAGACCTCCACTGTTTCCCAGGCTTCTCTGCACCGCTCATACCTGGCTCACCCTGTGGCTCCCACCTTAAGTCTGTCGTTCTCGCTCGCCGCACACCCCAGTGGACAGACAGATCCCCTGCCCAGTGGTTCTGTGAGGGCAGGAATGCAGCTCCCCACAGGATGGCACTCTGTGGGACTGGCCGCTGTGGCTGTGATGGAGTGAAGACTTGAAGGACGTCTCAGAAACTCCAGAAGGAAACTGCCTGAAGGCCCGAGCTCCAGGAAAGCTGGCCCAGCCCTCCAAGTCGGGCCTGCAGACTCCTTAGGGCATTTGCTGACGTCAGGGCCAGCACAGCCACCAAAGGCCGCAGTCCTGCCCGACACACCCATGCAACATCCACCCTTGGCGCCGTATCACTGCCTCTCAGTTGACAACAAAGGGCAGACTGACCTGGCCTGTCGGGGCCACTTCTCAGTTAGCATATGACAGAGGGAGCAGGGAGCTCAGGGACAGCAAGGCACAGGCACAGGGTGGACGTGGGGCGCGGTGCCCTGTGAGAGCTCACTCCTCCTTGACTGGCACATGGAGGGCCTCCCCTCCAGCGCCATCCCCTCAGCCCTGGGGTGGGGGAAATGCACGTGTGTCCACGCGTGTACGCGCATGGGGTTTCCTTTCTTAAGGAGCCAGTGAGATTGGTGTAGCAGTTCAGCTTCTGGGTTCAGAAGTCAGAAGCACCCTCGTTTATACTCTGGCTGTTCTGCTCACTGTGTAACCCTGAATACACTGCTGGACCTCTCTGATCCTGTCTCCTCACCTGCCCAAGGAGGATTCAATGAGAGAATGCAGCTAACATTCTGAGCACAGAATGAGCCCCCAGCCTGGGTTGGCCATGAAGACGCTGTGACCATACCCATCTGCCCAGCCCTGTCCTGCACCTTCTGAAGGTGTCTCCAGGGTGCTTCTGCAAGATCAGTTTATTTCCTTTGTTTTAAGAGTGCCGGGAGGTGGCCAGATAGCTCAAAGGATTAAAGTACCTGCTTAGGCAGATACAGGGACCAGGGCCCAGGGCCCAGCCTGCCTCGCCAGCCCCCGCCCCTGCAGCACGCTGAGCTGCAACTAAGACTTGTCACGGTGGCACCCCTGTAATCCCAGCACTTGGGAGGCTGAAAACTGGAAGATGGCTAGAGTCGACCCGGTCAGCCCTGTACTAAATACATTTAAACAAAAAAAAAAAAAAAAAATTTTTTTTAAAGGGTGCTGGTAGGTTAGAGTGTGAGGTGCGAGACTTTGGACACTCCACTGTGGGCCTGCAGGCCCAGACAAGTCCTTTCTAGAAGCCTTTGTTGTTGCACATGACCGCTCCGTTGGTGGCTTAGAATAATGTGCTGTTACTGTCTGACAGCTCTTGAGGTCAGAAGTCCTAGCTGGGTCTCAACTAGGCAAACATGACGGGGCAGGGTGCCCTCGGGAAATGGTGGAGGAGCCTTCCACGTCCTAGAGGCTGTGTGCAGCCCTTGGCTTGTGGCTGCTTCCGCCGTCATTGGTCAGACAGCCTGTGCCACCTGGGCATCTCCTCTTGTGACGTCTCCTGCCACATTTCATTCCCCATTATTATATCAGTCCCACCGCACCACTCCGGAACCTCTCCGTGTTCAGGCTATGGACAGTGTGAATTCCGGTGGTAGCCTCAACTCCTTCCCCTTGCGGTGTAAGGCACCGTGGTCAAAGGTGCTGAGGAGCCAAGCGTGACCTCTCAGGGCCCCGAGATTCTGCTGACCGCTTCCCCAGCCGTGGTTTTCTCATCTAGAAAGTGGCAGTGTCCAACCCAGCAGGGACCTGGGGGTGATTGTGTGAGGTGGCCGGGCATGCTGGCCAAGGGTAGGAACGTGTCGGTGGGATCCACCCTGCGCACCCACTGGGCACGAAACTCTTCCAGATGCCAGAGTTCCCAAGGATGGAAGATGTCACTGTCCCTGCTGAGGAGCGGCTGGCAATGTAGCTGGGGCTGTAGGAGGACAGGAATAGAGGTGCTCACTGTACCCCACCCAGTGAACAGCTACTCCATGGAAGAAAAGGCCCTGGGTTGTCCCCCCTCCCAGGGACTTGCCACAAGGGGGGGTAGGGGTAGGAAAGAAGGGCGTCTGGGGGGTCTCTGCTCAGTTGCAAGGACCAGGTAGGAATTGCACAGCTGTGACACAGGCTCTACCTAGCAAGGTAGATAGGCTGGCAGCCTGCAGGGACATAGTGGTGACAGAGGTGGCCGTATGGGGCAGACTGTGGTGAGAGGTAGCTATGAGTACCGACAGGGCTTCCAGGTAGTTTTGGTGCGGCCGTTGCTAAGAAAATGCTTCCCCGGCGCCAAGTATTTTCCATGGAACAAGCTGATTTGTGCAAAAGAGCAACCCCAAAGGCATTTACTATTGCTGTTCCCATTTTAAAGGTGGGAGCTCTGAGGCTCAGAGAAGTAAGCTACTTACCTTGCATGACCCTAGGATTCAGAACCCGGCAGTCTGACTGCTTAGAGAGGAATGGTGACCTTGGGTAGGATAAGATCTAAGGCGAAGCATAAGCCAAGCCTCCAGGGTGGAGCAGAAGCGGCGCAGGGAAGCACAGGTGCAGAGTAGGACAGTGAGAGAGAGGGTCTCTCTGGGGAATCTAAGAGTTTGTGGGACACAAATGAACATAGCTCAAAGTGAGGGCTCCGAGGCCCTGAAAGGCTGTGGGGGGGAGGGAGTTTGGAGAGCATTAGGGAGTCACTGAAGTTTCTATAGGATGCGTGACGAGACCACATTAGGGAAAGAGAGAGGATCCTGCTTTTCCCTCGGAATCCTCAGATGGTGCCTGGGTAGGACACCCTTGAAGGGAGGACCCCCAAGAGTCACTCTCTGCACCGGTGGTGCTGAGGAAGCCCCGCCTCACCTGATCCTGAGCAGAGCCCCTGCTGATTTCCTGTCACCGTGTCCCACTTCCCCTCGAGTCCCCAGCTGTCCAAGCTGATAGCAAGAGACGCCGGTCAGCCAGCAGGGCCGACTCCATGGCGGCTGACCTTCGCGCTGGTAGACATTAAGGTGATTACTGATGCATGGCCTGTGGCGTACTGACCTTAGCCCAAACTGCAAGTAATCCGGGGCTCATCCTTGGAGACTGTTCCGTGTATTATGCCTGAGCAGCTGGCAGTCCCGGGGACACACCTCTCATGGTGTATGCTGGGGACGTGGATTCTGTGACTCTGGATTTCACACTGGGGTATGAACGAGATGGTAAGAGAACTCCCAGGAAAAGGTCATCTTTCCTTTTCCAGAAGAACAGCAGAATTCTCACCTCTCCAAGCAGCTCCCAGAGGTGTCACATAGCAGCAGAGGCGTCCCACTCAGCCACTCCTGCCCAGGCTCTTGAGGATGATTTACAGGCCACATATTTTATGGCTCCAGTGTTTGGAGGTCAGACACGCCTGGCGCGGTGGCCTGTGCCTGTAATCACAGCTCAGAAGGCTGAGCCAGGAGGATTGCCATGAATTTGAAGCCAGCCTGGACCACCTAGCCAGAGCCTGTCTCAAAAAACAAACAAACACACACACACACACACACAAAAAAAAAAAAAAAAAAACCACATCAGTGACATCTTTATCTAGGACTAGGACAGCCCCAAACCAAACCCAGCAACTAAGCAGCAAGATGCCCTTGTGAAGAAGGTTCAGGTCAGGCTTGCCCCGGGCTCTCCTGAAGCCTCTGCTTTCTCCCCAGGCTGAGCCCCGGACCCCACACACACACTTGAGGCCTCTGGGCCACCTTCCAGGCCAGGACAGTGTTCTTGCCCTTTTGACCTTCCCCAAGCCAGTGAGGGAGGCAGGCCATTTGGAAACAGTGGAGCCCAGAGATGCCAAGTGGCTCATCCAAAAGTCACACAGCAAATCAACTCCAGAGCAGATTCCTTGAGGCCCCAGCCAGGTCCTGAGCCCAGGTCCTGAGCGGCGCCTCTGGGAGCTCCTTGGAACAAGCTTGTTGGGCCTGGGGGGCGGGGGTGCTGCGGGGACACTTGGGGAACATCACTTTGTACCTGAAGCACGGTGTTCACCCCACCCTACCCCACCCTAAGCCAAGAGCCAAGGCAGTATTTCCTGCACTGCATCCGCCTTGCAGAGAGGATCAGAGCTGACCCAGGAGGCCCAACCGTTGGCTTTGGAGGCCCCTTGGGGAGGCGGGGACCCCCGGGGAGCCTGACCGCAGCTGGGTGGAAGCCGCAGGCCCTGGGGGATGCTCAGAAGGAGGGAGGCCTCCAGCTGGGCCGGTGCCTGCTGCGCGGAGGAGGGCGGCGGACGGTTCACCCGGCGGCCAGCAGACTGGCTGCGTGTTGCAACGTCTGGTGGCGTTGGGAGCATCCTGTTGGGCGCAGCCTGCCGCCGCGGAGCGTGTGTGGCTGTGGCTGTAGGCCGCGCGGCCCGGCTGCTGGCACCTCGCGGCCAGTTGGCAGCTCGGGTTCAGCCGCAGGTCAGCGGCACCCATGACGTCACGAGTTTGTTTACTGCCGGTCTCGTCGCCAACGAAGAGCCGGATTCCTTCCGGAGTGGCGGGAGGGGACCCCAGTCCCACTTTCCAACACACACCCCCCCCGCCAGCTCAGCTAAGC
>PVJA010028391.1:0-27657 GCA_004027025.1 Myocastor coypus | reverse complement strand
CCCCCCCCCTCTTTTTTTTTTTTTTTTTTTTTTTTGTCTTTTTGAGACAGGGTCTCGCTATGCAGTTGAGGCTGGCCTTGAGCTCACTTCTGTAGCCCAGGCTGGTCTCGAACTCGCACCAATCCTCCTGCCTCAGCCCCCCGAGTGCTGGGATTACAGGCGTGAGCCACCACGCCCGGCTCCCACCCTTTTCTTGATGAACTTGAGGGCGAGTTTGTCCTCAGAGACCTTGAGGCAGCTCCATGGCACGCCACTTGTAGAGGGTAAAGCTGCACACCTCCTGAGTCATGTCCTGCATGAACTTTGTGTGTTTAGTGAGGCATCCACAGCAATGGCTGTGCCTTAGTTTGCTTACATTCTTAGTCACCTTGTGGCCCTTGTTGAGCCCCACGGCCAGGTGAAAGCATAGGGCCATAGCTACTGTTCTTCAGTGGTTACTATTGCCTCAGCCTTTTGAATTCTGGGATTGTTGGTGTTCAGACTACACCCAGGTCAGCATGTTCACTTGTGTTTATAGACTATCTGGTAGGTGTTGGTTGCTACTGACTCAACAAATGCAGGAGGTGAGAGACCAGGAAGCTAGCGAGGAACAGCTGTCTAGAGTTACAACTTCAGCCCTGCACTCCTGGCCGTGTCATTTTAGGCAAATGCTCTCAGTTCTTTGGTCCCCAGCTGTCCTCCTCTGAAAATCTCAGCCTCCTTGTTTTAGTTACTTTTTACTTGTTGCTGGGACAAATACCCGACACTCAAAATGAAGGAAGGAGAGGTTTATTTAGCTCACAGTTACTGGAGGTTTCAGTCCATATTCGGCTGGCCCAAGGCTGAGTGGAACAGGGCAGAGAGCATCCTGTTCATGGCAGCGGAACAGCAACAATCGCAACAGAGGCAACCAACCAATCAGGGTAGCAGAGAGCAACCTTTAAGCTGTCTCTCTGTCTCTCTTTAAATTACATTCAGGTTCTTTGCCTCAGGCTATCTGCCTTAGGCTACACCCATAATCCCAGAAGTACTTAAAACACATAATCCCAGGGATCATGGATCAAGTCTCAAACTCTAGATCAGCACTAAATCACATAATCCCAATGATTCATGAGTCAAGTCTCAATCTATAGAAGTCTCCATTCCATGAGTGCATGAGGCTTTGGGGGGATAACTAGACATAAACCATAATACTCTTAAGCAGGAAGGGGCAGCAGGCACACACCTGACTTGGGGCCAGGCTACTGTGAGCACTCCCTATGGGGTTAGGTGGTTTTCTTAACTTTATTTTTTATTTTTATTTATTTATTTATTTTTTGTCTTTTTGAGACAGGGTCTCACTATGCAGTTGAGGCTGGCCTTGAGCTCACTTTTGTAGCCCAGGCTGGTCTCGAACTCGCACCAATCCTCCTGCCTCAGCCTCCCGAGTGCTGGGATTACAGGTGTGAGCCACCACACCCGGCTAGGTGGTTTTCTTAACAATGACCCTGCAATACATGATCTCCAAAGGTGACTCTGGGGAAGATGGGGCACTTGGCAGTAACAGGGTGCAGCAGGCCACAGGAGGGCAGACAGGTTCTGTGTGAAGATGAATATGAATCTTGTGATAGACCTGAATGAATAAAAGAAAATCAACAATAATGTGAAATTTTTCCCCAAGTCTTTGTGTTCAGATACAGAACTGGAAAAGTTTCTCACTTCTGCTTCTGCCAGAACGATATGGCTGGATAGCTTTTGGTGGCTATTTTATGATCGATACCAGGTGATGTAAACCTAATTGGTGTTTCTCCCTTGCTTCAGTTATTTTCCACAGATCACATTTCAGCCTTTAGTTTTTCTTTTGGAAACACAGTCTCAGTATGCAGCCAGGACTGGCTCTGAACTCCCAGTCTTCCCACCTAAACTCTTAGACTTCCAGCCTCTGTAATTTGAGCAATAAGGGCCTCCCCCATCTTAGGGGTCACCCCTACCCACTCACTTGTCATCTCCCTGTTCCCTACTCAAGTTTCACCCTATGCTCCAGTCGCTACCCAGTGCCCCATAGGAACTGGTCCATTTTAGGTGGCTGGTCAAGGGCAGGGCTGAGGGTAGAACTCAGGACCTCCTGGTGCATGGTTTGGGATCCTTCCTTCAACAAGACTTCACCTGTAGACAGGGAGCTACTTCATAAAGCCTGTGAGGCTGAGCAGCTCAATAATAAGACCTCTAGAAATGAAAGCAGTGCTTCGAAGTAATTCCTTCTGTTCCTGGCAGCCAAACAAGGAGATTCAGAATAAGCTGTTTGACCGGGTCGCGTGGCACTACACCTTCCTCCTGTTTCAAGGACCCAGGTCCCACTATGAAGAGGCACTTTTAAAAGTGAGCATGAACTGCTGCTTAGAAAAGCAGGACATTCGATTTCTATTCACCTGTAGTGCACGAGAATGCTCTAAACATTCTTCCTGTAAAGGAGAAATTGGTAAGATGTGCTGTTGTCTGTGTGCTGACTTACAATGCTGCAGTTACACACACACACACACACACACACACAAAAAAAAAAAAAAACCAACAGAGCAGCACTCATTGGGAAAGATTAGAGTGGGTGTGGTGGTGTGCACCTATAATCCCAGCGCTCGGGAGGCTGAAAGCAAGAGGATCACTACGAGTCCAAGCTGTGTAGTGAGACGCTGGAGACCCTATGCTGAAAATACATATAAAAAGATGTATTTTCAGTAAAGAATAAAGTAGCCCATACAACTCTGTATATGTATATAGCCATATACCACATGATGATAGGGATTTGGTCATTGAGAGATTGTGTATTGTGGCAGTGGGCTTGTGAGAGGTCATCCAGGATGCCATCTTAATTTGTGTAAGCACACTACTGTATGATGCTCACAATAACAAGCCACCCACTGGCAGATTTCTCAGAATAAATCACTGCTATTAAGTGATGAGTGACTCTCTGTCTCTCTCTCTGTCTCTCCCCACCACATATATAATATTCTCAAAATTTTTTTTTTATCAAACTCTTAACAATGGTTATCTCAGGGGAATGTAGTTAGTTACTTTTGTACTTTACATATTTTGGGAATATTTAAGTGAGCCTATAAGATTAAAATCAAGTGTGTGTGTGTGTATATACCAGTATATACTTTTTATATATGTGTGTGTACGTATAGACATTAGAGCATTGCTATCTGTAGTGAAATATTACATGGTTTGGGGGTAAGGAAGAAAATTCTAAATATGTCCTAGAACAATAAGCCATAAGGAAAAATATTGATTGTTTTATAGATACAAATATGTATTTTGATTACTTTGCATACAATTACTATGAACACAGTTGAGAGGCAAATGATAAACTATGCAAAAATACTAGTAACATATATGTTGCAGTACATAAAGAACTTGCAAATCAGTAAGAAAAAATTGGGCATCCTGTAGGTCAATCTACAAGTACCTAATCTAGAAGTTCCCTAAAGAAGAAATAGGAATGGGGAAAAGGTTCATCCTTAGCAATAATCAAAAGTGCAAATGGAAACCCTAGTGATTCAGTATCTCTTTTACCTATTAGGTGACCTGAACTAACAAGTACAGTTCCTAGGGTGGTCTAGGAAGAAGGAAAACGGCCTTCTCCCAGTGTGGGTGGGAAGTGGCTCCACACACTCACCCTGGAAGACACTTAAGACTAGTTTAGTGCTGGCTGAGGGAGGCATCTATGTTCTGTGTGCCTCTCTTCATCATGTATAAGATGGAGATAGGGCGCCGGGCGTGGTGGCGCACGCCTGTAATCCTAGCACTCGGGAGGCTGAGGCAGGAAGATTGGTGCGAGTTCGAGACCAGCCTGGGCTACAAAAGTGAGCTCAGGACCAGCCTCAACTGCATAGCGAGACCCTGTCTCAAAAAGACAAAAAAAAAAAAAAAAAAGATGGAGATAATAAGTCACATGGCTCTGAGTTAGTCTAAGGATGAGATACCATTTGTAAGGTGTCTGACATCTTCCCCTGTACACACCCAGCCCCCAATATATCATAGCTGCTATAGTGGCCATTATCACACTATTTTCTATCTATTATAGTAGAATATATGGCTGGACATAGTGATGTATGCCTATAATCTTAGCACTTGGGAGGATGAGACAGGAGGACAGCCATGAGTCTAAGGCCAACCTGGGCTACATAGTGAGTTCAAGGCCAGCCTGGACTGCATAGCTAGACTCTGCAATAAATAAATAAATAAATAAATAAATAAATAAAGGGCTGGTGAGATGGTTTAGTGGTCTAAAACGCCTGCTTAGGAATGCTTAGGCGGCAACAGGGACCAAGGTTCAATCCCCAGCATCACATGCTGCACCAGCCCTGCCCCCAGAGCAGGCTGAACTGGCCATAATAAAAAATAAATATTAGAAAAGTAATAATAATAAATTAATTAATTAATAAAGCACACAGGAGGAGCTGCCTTCATTGATGCACTCAGGTTTTTTACTTACAACATCTACTGATGGAGGATGTTTAAACTTGGATATTTTATCCACACAGTATAATATTACAGAGATCACCAATGGGGAGGAAATTTGGTTTTATAGCACTGTGAGGAAGCACTTGTATTTTGATGTCAAATGGGTAAAGCCAGCTGTGGATATGTAATTTGAGCCCAACCGTGGTTATGAAGCAACAGTGTAATCGGGCCTCCTGATGTTTCCTGTAGTCCCTGGCACCAGTCTCAGCACCGGTGCTTGGGAGGCTGGGGCAGGAGAAAGGATGGTATAGCAGATCCTTTCTGGAGTCAGGATTCTTCTCTTGGGGCAAAAGTGTAGAGAACATTGCCTGAACTGCGCTCGCCCCCAGAGGCTGCCATTCCTGCTGAGCAAGGCCGTGTACACCAGCTTCTGCTGCTGCTTCCCGCAGTCCTGGTTCAACACTCACGAATTCAAGTCAAACATCTGCAACACCATGAGCCTGTGGATGGCAGGTGAGAAGCCTGTCCTCCTCCCAAGAAAAGCATTTCTGGAAAAAACGTTTTTCCCTAGAGCCTAAGTACAGTCTTATTTGACAACCCCTCCCCCCACATTCAAGGTAATCAAACAATGAAGAGAGAAAAGTGTGTGGTTAAAGCCCCAAGGAAACCCAGGCGCATGCCTGCCATCCCAGAACGTGGGAGGCTGCAGGAGGATCACAGTGGATGTGAGACCAGCCTGGACTAGTAGTGAGATTCCATCCCAAACAAATAAAATGAAATAAAACTTCTCCGAAACAACTGGGAGAGATTCCTTCCTAGTTTACTTCATAAGGCCAGCTATATCCCAAGGAAGCATGAAGCCCTTTTTTAACAAGGCACCGAAGATTCAGCTCAGCTCTGTGAGTTAACCCTGAGCCGTGGGTTATGAACTACAAAGGGTGTGCTGACTAGATAACCTCACCCTGCCCCGCTCTAGAGCCAAGCAGGCAGAGTGGCTCCTCCAGCTCACACAGCACCTTGCTTCCCCAGCTAGGCCTCCACACCCAGTGTCATTCAGCGCTGTTGATTGCTAGGTCCCTCTGTATTAGATTCTGTTAAGAAAGCACGTAGATATGTCCTATAATGTTGGGGAACTCAAGATCCGCACCCTCATACTCAATTTGCTAGAAGGACCCGCAGATCTCAGAGAGGCAGAGTCATGTTGAGTTTTATCACCATGATGATAAAGAGGGGTGCATGCCCAAGGCTTAGGGGACAGGGTGGCTCAAAGGAACCATATTCTCCCTCACTCCCATAGGGGTCACTTGGCCTGAGACTCTCGGGTGGTTTTTGTGTCCAGGGAAACCCACCGTGGACACAGTGTCCAAGGTCTCCATTAATGGTCTTCGTGGAGGCACCTTTGTCTATTGCAGATTGTCATTCCAGCAGAGTGGGGGTAAAGGAAGGCATGGAGAGCCTGCTCTGTGGCAGAGAAAGCTTGAGTCAGCGGAAGGCTCTGTTTAACTGCCAAGTTCCCAGATGCTAGCGAAGGGCGGACTTACGGGCCTCTCTATGTGTCAAGCCTGCTGCATTAACTTTACTCAGCACGGTGGTTTAATCTTCCTGATTCGGAGGACCCCAACTACAAACAACTGGGGAATAGGAGGCAGGCTCCAGCCTGGCCCCTTCACAGATAGGGCTCTGACCATGGCCGTCTCTGGTTCTCTGGGCCTCATCCTGATCCTTCTTCTGATCCCCCATTCCTTCATGGGTAAACCTCCTTCCCCCAACTCACGGCCAGGAATAAACCTTCTGCCCCTTTCTTATCCAACACAGCCAGCGGTTTTGTACAGTGGGTCAAAATTCTCAAGTAACCTTGCAAGCCTCATGCCAAAGGGTAGGGAGAAGTTACTCCTGGTGCCCCACTAAAAGTGCCATAGTACCTTCAATAAACCCTTGCACAGCACCTGTTTACAGTGGGCACAGAGGAGATGGGTAAGGAACAAATAACAGTGCCTTCATCTTTGTGCAACATGGCACTGTCACACACCTTCTGCCATCCATCAAAACAGAAGGCAAAGGCATCCCTGGGCCAATCCAGACCAAGACACCATTAGGCATTAGAAAAGGAGAAAAGGGGCCCACACTGTGTCTAGGGCCTGCAGGGGTCCTGAGACCTCTGCCATCACTGTGCTAGGTGGCTACTTCCCCTCTCTTTGCAAAAGTGCTCATTGGTCAACTTGAACTTTTTTCAGGGACATATCCTTACCCTCAGAGCTATCAGAGCTGGGACTACTCGGAGCTGGATCCAGAGAGATTCCGGAGAGAAGAGCTATTGCTGCACAGAAGACACCAGACAAAGGGTAAGATACAATTGGTGGCCACCTGTCTCCTTGGCCCCTGTCACACCCAACCACCTATGTGGAGGCAGGGAGGGATGTGGGGTAGATGTCCAGGGGCCATGTCTATATGACCCACCCCTATCAAAATGCTTGACAAGTCAACGCTATGAACTGTGGGTAAGAGTCTGAACCACACAGTTATTGGGAGGTGGTAGGAGGTGAGATCATATTCAAATAGTAGATTTGTTAGTGGGTGCCTACAAAAGGCCCACAACCGTGCTGGGCTCTCTATTATTTCACCTTCATGACAACTTGTTGAAAAACACACTTAATCCATGCCACAGATGCTAAGATTGAAAGCAGTACTTTCACCCAAAATCAAGTTTTTATTTTCAGCGCTGGGCATTGAATGCAGGGCTTTCATGCTGAGCCATATATTCCACAACCCGTTTTGCTTTTTATTTTGAGACGTGGTCTCAGCAAGTTGCTCCAGTTGAGCTTGAATTTTCGGCCCTCCTGTCTTCGTCTTGCAGCATGCTAGGATTACAGGGGTATGCCACAATGCCTCACTAAATGACGGTCATGTGAAAGAGCAGCACCCTGCCCTAGCGGAGGTGAGTCAGAGAAGCTGGCCAGCTGTTGTCAGCAAGTCCAGGATATCTGGTCTTAGCCAAAGGCCTGGAAACCATGTCTGGAAATTATAACAGCTGCCACTGTCACCTGCCACTTCTCTAACCATTTACACCTGGTTTTCTTTTCCTGACAGTGCCAGTGCATGCCATAACGGAGGAAAAATGCAACCCAAAAAGTTGTCAATTGCTTTGTTCCAGGATAGCTATCTTCAAATTTGATGGCAACTTAATGAAGCACATTGGCTTGCTAGATTTTTCTCTTAAACATCTAACCCAGTGCTCATTTTGATTATGCAGGGTTCTGACTTTATCTTTTGAGGGCAGTATTTTCCCTGCTGTGGGCTGAGATCAGAGAGGTGAGGTAACTTACTTAAGGTCACTCAGCAAGACCTGCACAGGCAGGCTGCAGTTTGCCTGAGGTGTTTTCCAGGGTGGGTGTCCCCTGGTCTGTAGCCTTAGCTTCCAGTGGCCAGAAGTCTCCTTTCCAGGAAGAGGGTTATCCTTGTTCTCCTATAAGAAGACCTCTGTGCACAAGCCGGTCCAGAGCCAGAAGGCCTACCACACTCCGGTAAGTGGTTACAGAAACCTCAGGTTCCCTGGAGCATTTGCAGCGCCCTGTTGGTGGTGATTGTGGGGCCCTGCCCCAGTCCGCCACACCTTCTCAGGTGGCTGATGGATGAGTGATACCCTAACAGGCTTGGGAGGACAGGGTCAGACCCCGCCTTTGGGTGTGGGCTACAGGGTGTGGTGCTTTTCCTTGTGTCTCTGGAGCCAGCCGGTCACCCCAACAACGGCTTCCTCCCCTTCCTGTGCACTACTACACTCACCCCTTACCCTTCCACTCAACCAGCAGGTTTGAGCTCCCATCATGGCTGCAGTGGGCTCCTGATGACCCATTGTTTAGGCTCTGGGGCGTCCCTGTTCTCTCTCCAAATTGTGACGCTACTTCATCTCCTACTTTGCCTGAACCTCCTGATCCCCAGCACCTGCCACACTGGAGAAGACTCTGGGTCCATCTTCAGCCCTGGGCCTAGGGGTTCCTGCCTCAGTGGCCCTCTTTTGATTCTGTGTTTGCTACACTCCCTGGGACCAAAGGAACACGGACTCCGTATTGATGTTCCTTTGGTCCCAGGTGCCCCACCCCACAGCCATCACCATTGGGTGCGTCTCTCAGCTCTAAGCTCAGAGAGGTCACACACATAGTATGGAACTAAGCAAAGGTCACAAATCCCAGCCAGCTTTGTCTTGGAGAGCTGGAAAGTAAATGTCCCAGGAAGGTTTTGCTAAAGGAATGAAGCCTTTGACTTCCTGCTTTTGTAAATAACTCTCTATTGGCACATGGCCATGCCTATTCACTTACTATTGGGTTCAATCACCTTTGCACCGATATAGCAGGTACTTGCAGTAAAGACTTTCTGATTTTCAAAGGTGAGTATTTAAAATTGTCAACCTCTGGTCTAGGAAATATATAATCACCCTCTTGATTCAGGCTCTTGTGTGGTGTGTGTGTGTGTGTGTGTATGGGGGAGATCTTTCTGCTACCCTCTTAGGAATATTGTGTTAGGGTTTGAAAATTAATATCAGATTTTATTTGATGTTAATAGTTTTCCTTGATGGAAGGAGCTTCATATAAAAACAAAATAAAAAGAGGCAGTTAGATGTGATAATTTATATATTTTTTTATTTTAGGGTTTTTTGGAACAGAGTCTCACTGTGTAGTTCAGACTGGCCACTATGTAGCCCAAGGCTCAAACTCATGGAGATCCTCCTACCTCAATTTTTTTTTTGGTGTGTGAGTGTGAAACTGGAGATTGAACTCAGGCCCTTAAGCTTGCCAGGCAAGCGCTTATTCTCCTGAGCTATCTCCCCAGCCCCTGCCTCAGCTTTGTGAGCACAGGGATTGCAGCATGCATCACCACACTAAGCTAATTTCAAGAAATTATGGAGGCAAAGGAAAAGGGACTCTGGCTTCTAGAATGTGAACTGTAGAAAGGCAAATATGTGAGAAAAACTAAAGGAAACTCAGGGTCATTTCTGTAAGGTTTTCCCAGATTCCAGTTGGAGATATCTCCTATCGTGGGTTGTCTCCTCTTCCCAGATAGAAGGGGAGACAATCCCCTTCACCAAGGGAAATTTCCATGCTTGTGGTCCATTGAAAACTGGTGCGAGGAGCCCCGGCAGGATGGCTCAGTGGTATAAAGCACCTGCAGGCGGCTGCAGGGACCACGGTTCCATCCCCAGAACCACATGCTGCTCCAGCCCTGCCCTCAGGGCAGGCTGAGCCAGCCATAAAAAATAAATAAACAAAAGTTCTGAAACAAGAAAAAGAAATAAAATAAAAATTAAAAAAAAAAAGAAAACTGGTGCAGAACTTGTTACACCCAGCTCACTGGATCAGTGTGGTGCTGGGTATGGAGGGCCCACCTGAGGATTGCTGCTGGCATTAAAAACAAAACTGGAAAGGAAGGCGGGGGGAGGGTGTTGGTTCTCCTGGAGGAGCTGGTCATGCTGGCTTTCCTGATATGAACTCGACTGTTCTCATCAACAGAGGAGCTTGGGACCTCAATGTCACTGAGGATGGCTGTGGTATTGTGGGGCGGGGAGCTCTGGTTCTTACTATGAGCATTCCTTCCTGGCTCCAGCGCAGACCCCTGAGCCTGCTAGTGCAGACTTTCTAGCTTCCACACTGACCTTTGGGCCTTCGCAGTGCAGGTGCTTGATACAGACTTGCATGAGACATTGTCCTGGGCCTGAGGCTTCCAGTTGGACTTGTGGAAGGCACTGTCCTGGGCTCTAGGTCTTCAGCTGGACTCATGCAGGACATTGCTGTGGGATCCAGGCCCTCAGCTGGATTCCTTGGTCATTCTCTAGTGTGTGGACAGATCTGCACTCTTTTGTATTTGAGCCTTTGGTAACTATTATAAAATAATCCTATAAATTATGTGTCTTCTATTAAATTGTTTCCCATGCAAACCCTGAGTACAAGCCTGCTTTCATACAGGATGGGGGTATTAAAGAGCTTTTCCAGCCTTGGGTGCCTTTTAATTGTCTTCAGCTCAAAATAATCCTTATGCCAGAATGGCATACTTAGGGGTGACATAATCCTTTATTGTGTGTCGTGCTGAAGATGGAGCCCAGGCTCATGCACGCTGAGTAGGCACTGCACCATGGAGCTGCACTGCCAGCCCCAGGAGCTGGTGCTGCCACCCTTGGGCCTCACGTGTGGGCGGGCCCTCTTGTCTACATGTCTACCTTGGCACTGGGTGTCTGCCTTATTTCACTTAATATAACGAGGGATCTCTGGTTCCATCTATGTTATTGCCAATGGCAAGATTTCATTATTCTCGATGGCCCCATAATACCCCGTTATGTAACAATGTGTATTTTCCTTGTCCATTCATTGTGGCACACTGTAGTTCTTCTGAGTCCCTTGAGGACCTGCCGCACTGTCTCCACAGTGGCTGCAGTAATCTGCATCTTACCCACAGTGCACATGAGCTCCCTGGTTCTGTGTTGCTCGTGCCTCACTTCCTCGCCTCTCCACCGTCTCCTGCATCCTCCTCCCACACTATCTACGGATTCTCCCAGAGTGTCTGTACCACCTTTGAGCCAGTGACCCCCAGAGACCCCTCTACCCTGGCCTCTTGGAACTCACACCACGCTCACCAGCTGCCACCTTGACCTCAGCAGGCCTCTGAGACACAGGAGGGTGAGGAGAGCCAGACTCCCAGTCCCTGGCCATGGGTGTCCCCTGGCTGACTGCTTGAGCCACCCCTTCCACTCCTTTCCTCTACTAGGAGTCCCAGCCCAGTCTCCACACAACCGCCAGAGGAACCTGGCACAGAAATGGAGTGGATGGTGTTGGGAGCCGGATGTGGAAGTGTGAACCTAAGATCCCAGCACTGTGGGAGGCTGAGGCAGGAGGATCTGATCCCAGCCTCCGCAGCTTATCCACTTAGCAAGAATCTGTCTCAAAATTTAATCAATTAATTAATTAGTAAAAGGGCAGGGGTGTGGCTCAGTCCAAAGGTCTTGGGTTCAATCCCAAATGCCACACACACACACACATACACACACACACACACACACACACACACACACACAGGAACCTACACATTCATGTGTGTGCGTGACGGGGCCACCCCTGTTTAAATCTTCCAGCATCTTCCCTATCTGCCTCCTCCCTGCCCAGAAGGCATTACAGCACCAGCCAGTGCCTCTCTCTCCAGCAGCCCATCTGCTTCCTCCCTGTCCACCAGCCAGCAGCTCTTCACCCCTTAGGTCCCTCCAGGCCTATGCCTAGGTGGCTGTCATGTTCCTTGTCACCTCTTCTTGGCTCTTACTGTCACCCAGGTTCCTTGGAGCAGTGTGAGCTGGCTCCTCTGTGTCCCTCTAGTTCCAGTTCCACAGTCATTGCCCCATGCAGGCTGCCCCTGACCCAGCTACACGTCCTCATGACGAAACACTTGGTTCCCTGTGTGGTGCTGGTGGTCACCGGCGTGTTTTGCTCAGAAGCTCTTGGAGCATGGAGACCTCCTAGATGTAGGGCGTGTGTGTGTGTGTGTGTGTGTGTGTCCTGTCCTCAACAAAGAGTTCCACATTTTATAAATGAAGTCTTTTTCTTTTTTTTCTCTTCTGAGATAGGCTCTTGCTATGTAGTGCAGGCTGGGCTTGGATTTGCAGTGATCCTCCTGGCTTCCTAAGAGCTGGGATTAAGGCATCCATATCCATGCTCAGCTAGTGAATGAGATCTACGTGAAATCTCGATCCTGTGCTGAGCGTAGGACGGCTGTCTATAGACATCAGCACAGATGGAACGGATGCTGCTGAAGGATAGCTGTCACTCAGAGTATCATCCAAATACCATCTAGGACTGGCCACATAGCCCAGGGGGTTAAAGTGCCTGCTTTGGCACACATAGGGGCTGGGATTTGATCCTAGTGTGCCATACCAGCCCTGCTCCGGGGCACACTGAGATGGCAATTGGACTGGGCATAGTGGCTGGTGCATGTAATCTCAGCACTTGGGAGACTAAAAACAGGAGGATCACTATGAGTCCAACCTGTGTAGTGAGACCCTGTAGACTCTGTGCTAAATACATTTAAAAAGAAAAGTACTATCCCATGTCTGGATGCTGCCTGCAACAACCACCTGAGACAAATATATTCCCTTTATACTGAAATGCACGAAATCTTCTGAGAGGGGCCCGGCGGGATGGCTCAGTGGTCTAAAGCGCCTGCTTGGAAAAGCTTGGGCGGCTTCGGGGACCGTGGTTCGATCCCCGGCACCACATGCTGCGCCAGCCCTGCCCTCGGGGCGGGCTGAGCTGGCCATAAAAATGAGTGAATAAACAAATAAAGGTTCTGAAACAAGAAAAAAAAATAATTAAAAAAAAAAATCTTCTGAGAGCTATTTTAGTGCCCTGCTAAGGAGATTCCTATTTTCTGCCCCAGAAATAAAAAGAATCAAAAATTCTAGTACCTTGAAAGCAGCTGATTGGACTTGGGGTTGGGGACGGAGCTTCTGGTGCCTTGAGCAGACTTATCCTGCCCTCTGCCCAGTGGCTGGGTTTAAAATATGCTTTTTTTTTTTTTTTTTTTTTGTCTTTTTGAGACAGGGTCTTGCTATGCAGTTCAGGCTGGCCTTGAGCTCACTTTTGTAGCCCAGGCTGGTCTTGAACTCGCACCAATCCTCCTGCCTCAGCCTCCCGAGTGTTGGGATCACAGGTGTGCACCACCACGCCCGGCTAAAATATGCTTTTCAATAGCAGCTGTGTGTTAAGAATTTGGAATGCAGGGGAACAGGTTGCAGTATCTTTCTGCCCTCTGCCCTCTGCCCTCTGCTCTCTGTCCTCTGCCCTCTGCCCTCCCCTTGCATAGGAGTTGAGGATTTGCCCAGAGAATAAAACCAGCTGTGTAGAATCTGCTAGACTCAAGTCTTTCTGTCATTGAACTCTAAGGAAGATGGTGATCGTGGTCTCTTTAAGGAGGATTCATCAGCGCAGTTTCTAGTTGCAGACAACAGAATCCACTCCAGCTACTAGAAGTTGAAAGAAATGTGCTGCGGAGCTGGATATGGTGGTGCACACCTATAATCCCAGCACTCAGGAGGTTTATGCAGGAGAATTACTGTGAGTTCAAGGCCAGCCTGAACTGCATAATGAGACCCTCTCTTAAAAAGACAAAAAGAGAAAGATCCTTTCTACTTGAAGTTGTGCACTTAAAGATGTGCCAGGAAGGTGCAGAACAAATTACCAGGTGGGCGAAAGGACAGACTAGATGCTGGGTTAGAAAGAAAATGATTTCTTACCATGTCAAAACATGAGCAGGCAGGTACGCTATTGCAGATCCATAATGCCAGCACTGTGGGAGGCTGAGGCAGGAAGATTGCAAGCTCCAAGCTCCAGCCCATCCAGGGCAACTTAGATGTAATGAGACCTGTCTCAAAATAAAAAAGAGTGGCTCAGTACAAAGGCCCTAGATTCAATCCTGGGTAATACCACCATCACCATCCCCCCCCCCCAAAAAAAAGACCCTTCTCAGTACAGGGCTTTTTGGAGCAGACAGCAAACCAAAGGCCTTCTTCTCCCCTATCCTAAGCTCTGCTCCCAGTCTGTCCCAGGCCAGTGCTTTAGCTTTATTTATTTATTTTTATTTTATTATTATTTTTATTATTATGGCCGGCTCAGCCTGCCCTGGGGCGGGGCTGGCTCAGCATGTGGTGCCGGGGATCGAACCGCGGTCCCTGCCGCTGCCTAAGCTTTCCTAAGCAGGCGCTTTAGACCACTGAGCCATCCCAAGGCCAGTGCTTTGCAGAGCCCCAAGCTTGCACTTTTTTTTCTAACAAAGCTCAGCATCACCTCAATGCTATAAAAATGTGCTGTTGGGCACCAGCTGTCTGGCACAGTGCTTTTGGCTTTCTCTTGCCCATTCAAACATCTCATTTCTAAAAAGGCAAAGCACTTGTTGCTAAGGCTGCTGGACGGCTTGTCTGCCGCTTGCCGCTTGATGGGCCATCTGCTTCACGCTGCCAGACTCCTACTCGTCCTTCAAGACAGAATGAAAACGTGTCTGTCTTCTGTCCTCGGAAGCCCTCCGTGGCAGAATCCAGTGTTCCCCGCCCCGGCTCCTCACTCTTCACTCACATTGTTCATGATAGACTAGCTGTTCCCCAATACCTCTTCATCTCTGAAAACAGAGCCTCTTACTTTTAGTGGAGTTTTTTGTTTGTTTGTTTGTTTTGTTTTTGCGGAACTAGGGATTGAACTCAGGACCTTGTACTTGCCAGGCAGTCACTTATGCCCCTGAGCTATCTCTCCAGCCCCTCTTAGTGGAGTCTGTACCTGGTCAGAAAAGACTATAGGTCTTAGCCTCCCTGACACCTATGATAGCACATGCCTAAGAGCCAGTTGGTGAGAGAATGTTCACCCACCCCCTGCTGCAGTTTCAGGGAACCTTCCCTCTGCAGCTCTTTGTCCTCGACTTGCTGCCTGGAAAGTGAACATGATGACTGGAGCTCCAGCCACTATTCTGGGCCAGAGGACAAGGGTCCTGTTCTAGGAAAAGTGGACCCGGGAGTTGAAGGAAATCACAACCCCTGAGTGCTCAGTACAGCAGCGATACCACGTGGTTTGCTACCTTTGTACTCTGATGCAGGAAAGCAGCTGCTTTCTGAGTGTGCGTCATGCACATCCAAGCGTAATTCTAGCTGATATTCCCTCTGGATCATTAGCTGAAGTGACCCTTAAGGAAACCCAGGCAACACATGGGTCAGATGACTTGCCTGAGGTCACCCACTGTTGAGTGACAGCAGGGCCTAGACCTTCCCATTCTGCTTGTCCCAAGGCCACATGATGGCCACATCAGCCCCCAATCTCTGCTGAGTTCCTGGATCATCCTTCTACAGGTCCATTGCTAAGAATCATAAGAAACATCTGAGACACTGCCGGTATCCTAACTCTGTTCTTCCTCTTTCTTCTTCCCCTGGAGTCTTCTAGTATATATTCAGCTGACAGGAAAGTCTCTTCTGCCACCCGGCATTCAGACAGAAGCTCCCAAAGCCACAGCACCATGAAAGGTACAGTGGCTTTTGCCTTGGGTATTATTTCCAGAGCCTTAGACTCTTGGGTTTGCTTGAATGTAATTTTCTTCCCCTTTGGGTTCTAGCTTGAGTCGTGGCACCAAGCAGTGTTCTTGATGCCAACTGAGTTTCACTTCTGTGATGACAGGTTTGGCCCTGTGCTAGGATCTGCCTGCCTTTGAGCTGCAGGCAGAGGGCTTTCTCTGACCAGCCAGCATCTGGCCCAGGCTGACTCAAGGCAGGGAGAGCATTGCATGGTATGAGAAAATTAGACTCATCATGTGGCCTCTGTGTGGCAGGAGGGATGCCCCATAGAGCCATGAGCCAGAAACATGGTTAGAGCAAGAACTGTAAGTAACTTCACATGTCACCTTCAGAAGATGTAAATTATCGTTTGCTTAAGGGAAAAATAGAGGCTCAAAGAAATTACTATGAAGGGGCCCGGCAGGATGGCTCAGTGGTCTAAATCGCCTGCTTGGGAAAGCTTAGGCAGCTGCAGAGACCGCGGTTCAATTCCCAACACCACATGCTGCACCAGCCCTGCCCTCAGGGCAGGCTGAACCGGCCACAAAAATAAATAAATAAACAAACAAAAGTTCTGAAACAAGAAAAAATAAATTAAAAAAAGAAGTTACTATGAAAATCATTTTTAATGAAAGCTATGATACCTAGGCATGGTGGGATAGGCCTGGAATCCTAGTACTCAGGAGGCTGCGGCAGGAGAATCTTCGCTGCATTTAGCAGGAAACTGAACAGGTGTCTATTGCACCTCCACCTGAGCCAGAACCCTAATGGTTCCATTGCTTGTTTTTCTGACTCTGTTCTAGTCTCTGTACTTTGGAAGCAATTATATATTCTGTTCATAATTTTTATTACAGTGGTTCTCAAACAAGGGCAGTTTTCCCCTCACAGAACTTTAGTGATTTCAGAATGCATTTTCATTGTCACTACTCAAGGGAAGTTCAACTGGAATTTAATAGGTAGAAGTCAAGAAAACAGCTAAATGTCCTCCAGTGCCCAAGACAAGTCCCCCACAACAAAGCCATCTGCCCCAAATGGCAGTGCCAAGACTAAGAAACTACCACTGCTTTATCATATGCCTTTATCTAAAGCTATGTAAGACTTTAACCCAATCCCTTTCTGAGGAAAACAAAGACCTTACACCAGTTTAGCTTCAAGCAACAACCCCCATACACATACTGAATGGCTTTCTTTACCTATCATGTTAAGTTCTATCCTATGTTAAACACACAAATTAGATGATACTATTACTATTATTGTTATAGATAGTTTTTGTTTGTTTTGTTGTCTTGTTGAAGGTCAGACTATCTTATGGGACCTTTTTCCTTTTTTTCTGGACAAAAATACACATGCATATAGTCTTCTTTAGTAGTGTATCATGGGACTCTTGGTGAGCTCCTTAATTTTTTGCTATTTTTCAAATGTTTTTATTCCATCCTTATTTTTTGAAGGATAGTTTTTCTGGGTATATAAGGTTAGACAAACAGTTATTTTCCATCCATGCTTGGGTAATTCTATTCCATTTTTAAAAAACTTTCCATAGTTACTATTGAGAACTCTGCCACCTTTCTAGTTAACTGTTTATAGATGATTAGTTATTTCTCCACTAGTCTTTAGATTTTCTCTGTTAACCTTCTCTTACTTAAAACCACTCTTCTGTGTAAGACTTGAACTTTCTTCTTTCTTAACCACAACCACCATCCTGTTGCTGCTCAGCATTTTTAAAGACTTTAGGGTTCTCCTTCTTTATTCTGTGACTGTTACTATGTCCTATAGACAGTGCTATTGTAGCACATCATCTGCATGTGTTTTTACCCCATTAAACTGTGAGGTCCTTCACTGAAGATAGGTTATTTCTAGCACCAAGTAAGGGCTCAGTATACAGTAGATGCTCAGAAAAGCCTGGATGGTTGGATGGGTGGATGGATGGATGGATAGATCACTAAATAGACAGTCATGGTTTGCAGGTATATATCAGGCTAAAAATCAAGTGAAATCATATGAATTTATCAAAGCTACATCTTCTAGTGTCTTAGTATAATCTGATTGTACCCATGTACTTTAGGTGTGCTTTCTAGGTTTTAGGCATGTGATTTGCCATATGATTTTTTTTTTAAATTTTATGTATTTGGTTCAGGGTTTTGCTATGCAGCTCAGACTCATACTGATCCTCCTATTTCAGCCTCCCCACTGCAGGGATTACAGGTATATGCCATCATGGCCTATCTTGCTGGCTGGCTCAGCACACCCAGGTTGGTGCCTGCTCAGCATTGGGTACTGGGGATTGAACCCATGCTCTTGCGCTTGCCTAAGCAGGTGCTTAGATCACTGAGCTATCTCCGTGGCCCTGCCACATGATCTTTTCCATATTGCTAGCAAACTTTAATGACTTTGTTATTGTTATTGTTACTGTTTTTGTTGCTGTATCACTCTGACAGGCCAACATCATGGCGAATTGCTGGTCTCCAGGAAAGCTACGCCGCAAGTGAAGAGGATATCAGAAGCAAGAGACTGTGAGAAGTTTTCTAAACAGGTGAACACATGACTGGAAATTCAACAACAGAGGTGATTTAATAGCCTGACTCTCTAGCCAGGTATGGTGGCACATGCCTATAATCCCAGCACTCAGAAGGCTAAGGCAGGAGGACTGCCACAAGCTCAAGGCCAGCCTGGGCTACATAGTAAGTTCAAAGTCAGCCTGGACTACAGAGCTAGACCCTAAGTAAAATAAATAACTTTTGAAAATAAAAATAAAACCTAGCTGGGCGTGGAGGCGCATGCCTGTAGTCTCAGCACTTGGGAGGCTGAGGCAGGAGGTTCAGTGCAAGTTTGAGACCAGCCTGGGCTACAAAAGTGAGCTCAAGGCCAGCCTGAACTGCATAATGAGACCCTGTCTCAATAAATAAATAAATAAATAAATAAATAAATACATAAATAAATAAATAAAATAAAAATAAATGAATGGGCTGTGGATGTAGCTTACAGGTAGTGCAGAAGCTTGTTTGAGCACTGGGCCAGGGATGTAGCTCAGCAGTGCAGCGCCTGCCTAGCAAGTGCAAGGTCCAGAGTTTGATTCCCAGTACCAAAACAAACAAACAAAAAACCCCAAAACAGTAAAAAGACTGAAAAAAAAAAAGTCCCTTTGGAAAAAAAATTAAATAAATAAAATAAAAAAATAAAACCTCGCTGGGTGTGGTGGCACACGCCTGTAATCCCAGCACTCGGAAGGCTGAGGCAGGAGGATCGATGTGAGTTCAAGACCAGCCTGGGCTACAAAAGTGAGCTCAAGGCCAGGCTGAACTGCATAGCGAGACCCTGTCTCAAAAAGACAAAAATAAATAAATAAATAAAAAATAAAAATAAATAAATATAAAAAAATAAATTAAATAAATAAATAAATAAAATAGAACCTAATTCTCTGAAGATGTCAGGGTAAAGACTGACATGTTTCTGACTGGAAACTCAGGTGATATTCAGGAAGCGTCCTGAGGATTCTCCTGGGGGGAGTTAGGCTCACAGTGCCAGAGCCTTCTGTCTGGTATTCTCCAGTGTCACGCTCTCTATTGGAAACCCAGGAGCCTACACATGAGAGAAAGGAGTGTTGGCTATCATCCCTAGGTTATGATGTCACTAGGGATTTACTCCAGCATATGAGAGGGGCGAGGCGCATGTGTCTGTTCTTCTCCCCAGCCCCTCATCTTGTTCCCACAAACCTCACCAGGTAGCCACTTCCCCTGCGGGGGGCACCTCACAATTGTGGATAGTGGGAAGCATCCTCAGGATTCTGAAATGCCTTGAGGTCTTCCACTAGCACCAGCTAACAGAGGAGTTGGGCCTGGAATTGAGGCCAAGTGTCAAGGACTGGAGCAATTTTGAACCTTCTCCATTTCTGCACACCTATTACCACTGCTTATTCCTCCACAGAATTTAGCATGGTACTTTTGTGAAGGGCCAGGGCATGGTGGATAGACAGACAGACATGGGTTCAGATCTTGGTGCTGCTTCTCACCAGTTCTGTTGCATGTACAGGTTAACTTTTCTGACTTTCTAGAAAGTGGGGAAAATGCAGCCCAGAAATGGTAAAGTTCGTAGCTTTCAAGGCTGGTGGATTTGGCATTGGCATGAAGGAAGTGGCCGAATGATCATGTCCAGCAGTTAGAGGGGAGGGTGGCAGACTGCTCTGCCTCTGTCACTCTTAGCAGTAGCAGTCATTCCTCCACACACCCATCAGAGAGAGCTCAGAAAGAACTGAATCAGCTTCTGTGGTTCTCCTGCTCAAAACCTCCAGGAGTCCCCATTACTCTTAGGAAAAGGTCTTAGCTCCAACCACCCGCTGTAGCTCATCCTCTCTTCTGCCTCTCAGGTGCCACCTGAGCCCCTCAAGCCTTGGTTTTTGTCTCATGAGCTCATGTCTACCCTAGGGTCTTATGCACCTATTGTCCCCTCTCTCCAGAATTCCCATAAGTACCCACCTCACGCCATTGGGCCTGCTGGGCTGTCACCTCCCAAGGCAAAGTGGCCTTCCCCGAACCCCCTAGAACACAGTCCTCTCCTCTCTTCCACCCATCCGCCAGGCATACCTGGGTGCCAGTCACTGCACATGGCATCCTGTTATTCTTCAGCTATTGATTTATTCCTTGCTTGGAATTATCTTGTTCAATGCTGAATCCCCAGGGCCTAAAACAATGTATACATATAATACTCAGCAAAAAGCTGGGCGTGGTGGCGCATGCCTGTAATCCAGCACTTGGGATTCAAATCCAGTACAGGCTGGATTTGAACTCACTCTGTAGCCCAGACTGGCCTTGATCTTGCAGAGATCCTCCTGTCTCAGCCTCCCTACTCCTGGGATTATAGGTATGTGCTACAAATATACCACACCTGGCACCTCAGTTTTTACCTGAAACATTTTTAAAGCTATTAATGCTTTATAAACTTTTTTCGTGTGTGTGGTACTGGGGATCAAACTCAGGACCTTGCACTTTCCAGGTAGTCACTAAGCTGCTGAGCTATCTTCCTGTCCATAAACTTTTTAAATTCTGTACTGGGGATTGAACCCAGGAGTTCACACATGCTGGACAAGTGCTGACTCAGAGCTATCTCCCAGCCCTGTGACCACCTCAATAGTGGTCTCTTAGTCTTTGGGTAAAGATATTAGTATCTCTTCCTTGGCTATGAACTCATTCACAATCTTTTCCTGCATTAAGTAGATATTCTATGAGACATCCTTGCACCTAATTTTTTCTTTATTTTGATCTTTTTCTTAGGATGCATCCTTAAAACGTGTTAGTGAGCAAAGGACATGAGTGTCTAAGTTTCTAGGGGTGCCTTGGGTTTCATGTGCTGTGTAACATGGCAATGCCCTCTGTCCCTTGCTTTCCTTGTCAGTCTCACCCAGCCTGCAGAAGCCCTCCGCTGACCTCAAACCTCTTCAACATTTACGGGAAGAGCCCTCTGGTTGTGTACTTCCTCCACAACTACTCTAGGCTGTGCCAGCACGGCCAGGATGTGTTGATAACCAGGAGAGAAAGAACCAAGGTCATCCCATATCCTTGTTGTTGCTTTGTTTGTTTATTGGGACAGGGTCTCACTTTGTAGTTGAGACTGGCTTTATTTTATTTATTTATTTATTTATTATTTATTTATTTATTTATGTTTTTTTGAGATAGGATCTCACTGTGCAGTTCAGGTTGGCCTTGAGCTCACTTTTGTGGCCCAGGCTAGTCTCGAAGTTGCATTGATCCTCCAGCCTCAGCCTCCCGAGTGCTGGGATTACAGGTGTGTTCCACCACGCCCTGCTGGCACTGGCTTTAAACTCATGATGTAGTTGAAGCTGGTTCAAACTCACAGTGATGATTCTGCCTCAGCCTCCCCACTGCTGGGATTACAGATATGCAGGACCACACCTGGGTTGTCCCTATTTTATAGATAAGGAAATGGAGACACAGAGGATGATGGAGGCCTTGTCTGAGCTCCCACAGCTGGTGACAACTGCGGCTTAGATTTTAAGTTTTGGGGAAAGAACAGAGGTGGGGTGGAGCAGAGAGAGGCTTCTTCAACATGCAGACCTGAGATGGAACTTCTGAAGCAGAGGAGAGCTGGGTCCCCTCCTGTTCACCTCTGTGACCCTGCAGCTGGACCACTGGGTGACAGTGGGGTACTGCCTCCCACCTGCAGGTGCAGAGGGAGAAGGCTGTGTTCCAGGCTGGAAGAGGACAGCATTGTCCTTCCCAAGCAGGCCATGGCCAAACAGCAGGGGGCTGTCACCTGCTCTGAATACAGAACTCACATCCAGAAGCCCCAGAAAGATGGGCGCTGCCCTCTCTGTCCACTGTCGTCCCCCATCCCCCACACTGGGCTTAGGCTGTGAATAAGGCAGGGTCGACACAGCCCACATGGGGGTTCTCCTTGACCTTGGGAATCACTGAATCCACCTTGACCTATGCGGAGGTCATCAGCCTGACCCTGAGCAACATGAAGAAGCGAAAGGACAACCTGGAACAGCTCAACCAGATCCACTGCAGTGAATGGAGTTATTTTGACAATCACCTTAAGGAGCTGCACGACCACTTCCTGAGGTATGGGAGGGGCTTGCAAGGGGGGCATCCTAACTACCACCAGCTTTCTCAGGGCCAGTATGAAAACAACTTGGAGGCCAGATCTTTCCTTTTAAAGTTTTTTTTTGGGGGGGGTCTTTTTGATACAGGGTCTCACTACACAGCTCAGACTCATAGTAATCCTCCTATCTCAGCCTCCCTAGCGCTGGGATTACAGGCATGTGCCACCATGCCCAGTTTCAGGGATGCATAGCACACCTGGGGTTTCAGGGCCAATATAGCATGTGGTGTCACTGATCAAGCTTGGGTCCTTGCACTTGCCAGGCAAGCACTTAGACCCCTGAGCTATCTCCCCAGCCCTGTTTTGTTTGTTTGTTTGCTTGTTTTAATAAGTGCTAGGGGTCAAATGTCTGAGTTAAACCCAGGATTTATTGGAGTTAATTGAACTCCAATAAATCCTGCTTGAAGACAAATGTGCACTATGAAATGACACAGTGCTTTGAATTTGCTTTAAAATAATCCATTTTGATGGGCTGGCAAGATAGCTCAGTGGTCTAAAGCACCTGCTTAAGCAAGCTTAGGCAACTGCAGGGACCGAGGTCTGATCGCCAGTACCACATGCTGCGCCAGCCCCACCCCCAGGGCAGACTGAGCTGGCTATAACATACATAAAGTTTGAAAAAAATAACAATCCATTTTGAGCTAGGCATGGTGGTGCACACCTATTATCCCAGAACTTGGAAGGCTGAGACAGGAGGAGCACCTCAGCCTCAAGGCCAACCTAGGTTACACAGTGAGTTCGAGGCCAGCCAGACTACAAGATCCTGTCTCAAAAACAAAACAACAAAAAAGCCAATCCATTGAGGTGAGGAGGAGGAGTGGGTATAGAGAAATCAAGATTAGCCTGAGTGTGCTGGGGTCCCTTGCTCACAGGGAGCACTCAGAAAAACTGGCTGTGGAGGGGACCCAGGGACCCAGCAGCAGGAGGCGCTGTGGTTGGAAATCTGCAGCTGGGAAGCCTTTGGAGAAGGCCATCCTGCAGCTGCTCTGCCAGCTGTTCTACCTGTCCCGCTCCAGCTGCAGGCTAGCCTGCAGCACATAAGAGTCACATAAGGAGTCGGTGGGGGTCTGTGGCCGAAGAGCTACAACAATTCAGAGGCTCGGGCAACCCCGTGTGATGAGCAGCGCGTGATCAGAAGGCGGGGATCTATTGCGTCTCAGCACGCGAGGCTAGCGTCGGAGCTTAAGACTCCTTTACAGCGGAAGATAGGAGATGAGGTCTATGTAGGCTTCAACGCACAAGAAAAGGACACTAGGACGAGTTGGAAGCAGCGGTGTGTGCCTGCAGCCTGCAGTCTTAGCTGAGGCAGGAGGATCGCTAGAATCTACGCCAGCCTGAGGCATAGTGTGCTCTCTCTTTGTCTCTCTGTCTCTCTGTCTCTCTCTGTGTCTCTCTCTCTCCCTCCCTCTCTCCCCTTAATTACTTGCACAAGAACAAATACAAGTTTCTGCTTTTTTTTTTTTTTTTTTGAGTAGGGTCTGTGCTAATTGTCCAGGCTGGTCTTCAAGTCAGTCTTCCTACCTCAGCTTCTCTAGTAGCTACCATGCCTGGCCTCTGCTTCTTATTTATTTTTACTTTTTATCCCCCACTGCAAATAGAACAGGTTCTAAAGATTATTAAAAAGCTACATGGGAAGACTTTAAACGTCAGGCTATTTTTTGCACAATTTTTTCTTTTGACTTGGGAAAAGACTCCATTGTTAACCATAGTTGATTTAGTCTTGGTTCAAGTTCAGTGCGAGGGGTTCTGTTCTGTTTCGTTGTGTTTTTTGTTGTACTGGGGATTAAATTCAAGATCTTCACCCTGAACTACATTGCCAGCCTCTTATTTATTTGTTTGTTTGTTTATATGTATTTACTACAGGGTCTCACTATACAGCCAGAACTCATAGTGCTCCTCCTGTTTTCAGCCTCCCTAGTGCTGGGATTACAGGTGTGTGCCACCACACCCAGACTCCGTGGCTTGCTCAGCACATCCAGGAGTGGGGTTGGTGAGGCATGTGGTGCTGGGGATCAAACCCCGGTCCTTGTGCTTGCCTAAGCAGATGTTTAGTCCACTGAGCTATTTTGCTAGACACTTCCCAGCCCTTTAAAAAAAAAATTTTTTTTTAAATTTGAGACAGGAGGGGCTGGGGAGATAGCTCTGAGGCACAAGTGCCTGCTGGGCAAGTGCAAGGTCGTGAGTTTGAACCCTGGTCCCACAAAAAGAAAAAATAAAATAAATAAATAAATTTGAGACAGGATCTAAGTTGCCCAGGCTAGGCTCAAACTTGTGATCCTCCTGCTTCAGCCTCCTGCAGTGCTAGAATTACTGGTGTGTGCCACCATACCTGACTTCAAGGCTAGTTTTTTTAAGTACTAGAAATACTAGAAAAGTAGATGATTGGATGAGTTTTGTTTGTTTCCTAAGAGAGAGTCTCACGATGTGGCCCAGGCTAGACTTTAGTGAGCTTTCTCTCAGATCATGGGTTCCTTGTCTGCCTCCATGGTCTGGATTGATAGTCCTTAGGTGCAAGGAACCTTTATCCCTTTCTGGGGTCCAATACCAGTGAGCCATTCCTGTCATGTGATCAGCTGCGTCAGCCCAGGGCTCTTGGTTTGAATGGGGCTGCCAATATTTTCCTGAAAAGATCACACTGACTCTTCAGCGTTTTCCATATGTTCTTCTGGTTTTCCCCCAGGGAGGTGAAGAATATGGAAAAGAGAGCAGTGGACAAAAGACAGGCCAGCCACACGTTCATCCTGCCCTCCTTGTCCTGCACTGAGCAATTGTGTCAAAAGGAAAGTAGAAGGAACTTCTGCAGAGAGACTGCCTTTGTTCTCAGGTTTGTTGGAAGCCATGGGAAAGTACAAGCGCGAGCACAGGGGTTCTTGCAGTGTGGGCAAGTGTGCATGCTAGATCCTGCCTTAATGGATCCCTCATCCCTTCGTTCACTTTATTATTGGGGTTCGTTTGTTTGTTTGGTGGTTTGTTTTTTGAGACAAGGTTTTGCTACGTGGTTCAGGCTAATCTCATTATGTAGCCGAGCCTGCCCTTGAACTCAAAGTACTCCTCCTGCCTGAGTGCAGGGGTCAGAGGGGTGCACCACCACACCTGGTTGTCGGTGACTTTCGTACTTCCTGCGTGCCAAACGTGGGCTGGGTACATTAGGAGCTGTACGACTCAGAGCTCTGAGACTGCAAGTGCCAGGAAGCCTAGCGCAGCAGTTCTCAACCTGTGGGTCTCGACCCTAGCGGGGGTCGAATGACCAAAACACAGGGGTTGCCTAAAGCCATTCCGAATCACAACTGTAGCAAAACTTAGAGTTTTGAAGTAGCCACCAAAATTATTTTTTGGTTTGGGGTCACCGCAACATGAGGAACTGTATTTCAGGGTCACGGCATTATAAAAGTTGAGAACCACTGGGAAGGAGACTCTTCTAGCATCTTAGGTAACTGCCAACGAGGCTATTGTCCTTTTTTGGCCTAAGAGCTCCATGATACTTAGATCCCTCTCTTTCTCTCTCTCTCTCCCACCCTCACCTCTCCACTTCTCTGTGTACTGGCAAGTTTGTCCAGCTGACTGTTCCCTCAAGGCCCTGAGACCCCCATTCTGCATCCTTAACGGCGTCTGACCTGTAAGGAAGGAGCCGTCCTGTCTCAGCCTCCATGAGAGGCTTCACAGAAGCCTGATAATGAAGGGGTTAGGGTCATTTTCCTGCCAATTCTGGACCAACCCTGTTGCTTTGGAGACAGTGCTATGAGTAGCCAGGTCTTTGTGTTCCCGAGGGCACAGTTGATGACATGGGGGACAGATTCCACTGATGACAAAATACTACTTCACTGTATTTATAGCTCATCTAAATTTTATCCAATGCCATTCTTGCTGTTTTACTGAATAGAAACTGAGGCACAGAGACTTAAAAGATACAGAGATAAACAGCCAGTGATGGTGGTGCACACTTGTGATCCCAGCCCTCGGGAGGCTGAGGCACAAGGATTCCCAAGAGTTCCAGCCTGGGCTGTATAATCCAATCTGAGCTACATAGTGAGTTCAGAGGCAGCCTGAACTACACAGAGAGATCCTGTGTCAAACAAAACAAAACCAAAACCCCACAAAGAGATAAAGAAGTGAAAGCCCTTGGTCTCAGTGGCCCATATCTAGAAGAAAGAAAATGATGAAAAAAAAAAAAAAAAAAAAAAAAAAAAAAAAAAAAAAAAAAAAAAAAAAAAAAAAAAAAAAAAAGAAAATGATGCAAATATGCAGATATAGCAGGCGGCAGAGCAGCGGCTCCCTGAGAGGACTTCTGCAGGGCGTGGAGGGTAGTGTGCTCCCTCTGTTGCTAGTCAGGGGGAGGTGAGGGTGGGCTGGTTTTCTGTGTGGGCTGCAGCTCAAGGCAGCAGCAGGAGCTCAGTCAGTGGACCTGGCTGAGTACAGGCTATGAAGGGGCCCGAAGGGCAGCATTCTCTGGGATCCTGCTGTCCTATAAGAGTTTTTGTAGCTAAAACAGTCAGATCAGCAATAAGTACACATAGGTGGTTTCTAGAAATCAGATAATACCTTTCCATATCTGATACCCACTAGCCACTCTCACCCCACTGCTAGTCTGAGGAACTATAACATTGATTTCTTTTGGATGAGGTTTTTTTTCTTTCTTTTTTTTAATTTGCCTCTGTTACTCTAACAAGCTTACATATGTATTTTTTGAGACATTATCTGTTTGTCGTTCTTTTCAGATGGCCAAGAGCTACCAAAAATCTAGGCAGCGATGCTTTCTGGGTTCTCAAATGCACCATAGGTTCTACGTGTCTCTTTTTTTGTTGTGGCCATGGTGTGGTCCTTCTCGGGCCTGCTCTTGCCCTCCTCCCGTCTGGATTGGTGTGCCGCGGGTGGGCTCATGGCTGTCCTCATGGCGCTTCTTTCATCCTTACCTGGTGACTTCCCTTATCCACTTTACGTGGGTGGCATCCCTGTTTCCCAGGTACATGTCTTGTGTTTCTTGTTTTGTTCCCTCATGGTACTGGAGCACATGCAGTAGCTACTGAAGGAAAAGTTTATGGGGAGTCTTTCAAAGTCTTTGCATGCCAACTATGCATGTTTTTCCTAATTGGCACCTGGCAAACATTTTGCTGGGAATACAATTTCTAGAATAAAAGTCTTCTTGCCACAAATTTTGAAATTGTTTTCTTACCTTCAACTTCTGCCATCTTGATTCCTACGCTCTGATTTGATGTCATATCTCCCCACCGCACATGGAGCTTTGAGAACATTGTCCTTATGCCTGGAGTCTCACAGAGATGTGGCTCTGTGGGGATCTCTTTATTTATGTGTTTCACTGGAGTGGTGGGGAGCCTTCTCAGGGTGGAAGGTAGCATCCTTGAATTCCTTTTTTTTTTTTTTTTGGTCTTTTTGAGACAGGGTCTCACTATGCAGTTCAGGCTGGCCTTGAGCTCACTTTCATAGCCCAGGCTGGTCTCGAACTTGCACTGATCCTCCTGCCTCAGCCTCCTAAGTGCTGGGATTATAGGTGTGAGCCACAACGCCTGGCTAGTATCCTTGAATTCTGAGAAATTTTTCTTTTTCTTTTT
>PVJA010028390.1:0-27659 GCA_004027025.1 Myocastor coypus | reverse complement strand
GCCAGTACAAAAAAGGAGCTCAGTTCTAAGAAATTACAGATATAACAGTTACAAGTGTATGTCTAGAGATTTGAAAGATTTAAAAGACAACATAGTAACTAACCTGTGTGTATGTGCTTAATGAAGATATATATATATATATATATATATATATATATATATATATCTATATATATATATATATGGCTGGCTCAGCACCACCTTAGGGGTGAGGCTGGCGCAGCCTGTGGTGCTGGAGATTGTACTGCTGTCCCTGCAGGAAGATATATTCTTGAAATAAAGAATATAGAAAATATAGTATGATCATCAGAAGACCTCACTTTTGATCTTACAAAATGTTTAAAAGTCAATTGACAGGTTAAACTACAAAATGACATAAATGAAGAGAAAATGAGCAAAATAAAAAATGGAGCTGAGGCAATGACAGAATGTAGCACAACACTGTAAAATACTAAATGTGAAAGATGTAGTATTACAAAAGAATTGGCTGAGACTTTTCTAGAAATGCATAAAGCATGAATATTCAGATTACAATTATTATTATGAGTAATGCGAACTGAATTGAGGATCTTGCACTTGCCAGGCAGGTGCTTGTGCCACTGAGCTATCTCCTCAGGCCCAGCTTAAAATTATTACTTGGTCTTTTTTTTTTTTTTTGACCAGAGATTGAACTAAGGACCTTGCCCTTGCCAGGCAAGAGTTTGCATTTCTGAGCTATCTCCCCAGACACTTGGTCTTAAGCAGAAAAAAATAAAGACAAACTGAAATCCTGATTCACAGTGGAAATGCAAAACCTCAAAGATCGAGGGAAAATCTTAAAACCCACCAGAGAGAAACAGGCAAGCAAAGTGTTTTTTAATATAAACTCCTAAAAGTGGAATTTCTGGAACAAAGAAAGATGCATTAAAGGGTCATTATGTTTTAAATAAAAGATTGAGTGAATTAAGGCGTCCCATAGCATTTATTTCAATCTGGGCATATATTTATTCTACCACAACTTGTGATTTTATTCCCAACCTACCTATTTATTTATGTTTCCAACTGCGTTGCCATTATTGATTCATACTGAGCATGGAGCCAATTAAAATCCTTGGAAGTTTTTTCAAATAAAGGGATGTCAAATAAGACCTTCTTTAGTATGTACTTGGGCAATTAAATTTTAAAAAATAGATACAGAACAATCCAAGTATCAATGACATCCTTGAGAGCTGGAGTTAATAGCGAATGTTTCTTAAAGGAAGTAGAAGTTAGACTAAACAGTTTTATTTGCAAGGAGAGTTTCTAGCTTTGTGACGTTAGGGGTAGAAGAGCAATATATGTCTGAACAGGCCAAAGAATATGAAAGGAGCTTGGAGTAAACATGTAGAAGCTGGAGAAGAAAAGAGATTAGTTCAAGGGAAAAGTGAAATCTGATTACAGAGGGAACAAGAGATGCAAGCAAAGTGTTGGATTTGATATTATGCATACCAGTTGGGAGCCTGTTTAGCTTCTTCTAAAGGAAATTCTGTTATTTGGATAGCCAAAGAAGGAGCAGGAAGACTGGTGAAATATAATGCAGGTCATAGTTCTCTTGCTTCTGGATGAGTGGACAAGTTATACACACACAGTACAGTTCGGCAAGCAGCTCGGGAACACTAAGTTGCTGAAATTGAATCGCCTGACTGGTGTGTACTGTATGTAATAAGATGAGAATGGCAAGACTAATAAGTAGACTTGAGGTGGCATAGTTTAATGGCAAATTCAAGATGCTTTAGGTATGAAGTGGTAAGTATAACAAAGAAACTCTGTGGATGCATGATAGCAACAGAAAATGAGAATGAAAATCCTGGAATAGGTGTCAACAAACCCTAGTTCTAGCTCTACTTCTCTCTCGTACCAACCATAAAATTTTGTGCCATTATTTTTTTTCATCCAAAAAATACTAGAAAATCAGCTGTAAAGGGTTTCAACCTGGTTTTCTGTGTTCATCCTTGTATTCTTAGTCCAAATATAGATCTTAGCATATAGTAAGAGTTCAGTAAATATTAATGGAACAGGCCAATGAATGAATGTTCTACCTGCCTCAGAGAGTTAAGTTTCAGTGGAGATCAGAAATGGAGAAAATACTACCGGAAGTTAAAACATGAAGCAGTTCTATGGCAAACTATTATAATCTAATAGTGAGAATTACTTTAAATTAAATTAAGAGGATATTTGTAGTACATTAAGGATGAAATGATAAGTGCAATTATTATTTCAAGTTTCCTTAGCATACAAAGTAAGAAAATGAAAATATAATATCCTTCAATTGAAGAATGAAGTACATCATGATTTGTTCTGTCTTTTATGCACACTATGCTTATATTAGGGGTAACGGTGATAATTATAGTTACCATTTACTGACAACATACAAAATGTTAAGTCTCTCTGTCCTTTAAAAAATGCTAGCCAGAAAGTAATAGATTTCCCATTTTGGAAATGAGAAAATTGAGATACAGAGAAGTTAATTAACTTACTTAAAACCATGTTGAGATTGCATAGATAGAAATTTTATCACAAATCGGTTTTTCTCTAAGGGAGTGGGAAGAAATTGCAAGTGGGACAAAATTACAGTAAACAAATTTCTACACAGTATAAAGATGTACTTGCTATGAGACAAGGCAGTGTCCAAACGGCATGGGCTGATTCCTGAGCTAGTGAGCTTCTCATCACTGAACAGCTTTACCATACTACAGAATTTGTAGGATCCACATCAAAATACAATGGGCCGACACTCATGCTAACCTCCTTGATGTGAGATGCTACAGTTGTATTCTACTTACACAGAATGGGCAAAAGGAATTCTCTGCTGGCTGACATGACACCCCAGAGTGTTTCAGGTGAGAAAGAACTCTGGAGACAACTCAAGAGAGACCAAAGTTTCTATAATCAACTGAGGCCTGGAAACATCATCTGTCTGTGAGAGTGCACAAATATTGAGGAGGAAAGTTCAAATAAATTCTGCTTGTGTCAGTGAGGCATAAAGGAAAGAATCAGATAGTCATGAGTTTGAATCCTGCCCCTGACTCTATCTAACTGGATGCCTTTTATCAAATCTTATAAACTTGTCTGAGACTGTTCTATCATTTAGGATAGGATCATAGTATTTGTCTTGCATGGCTGGGGTGAAGATCTCTATGAGAGATGCAAGTCAAGTGTGTATCACACATGGCTATCCCTTAATACATGCCAAATACTGATTGTTTAAAAAATATTGGCAGGAAAGAGGGCATGATACTGGTATTTTGTCATTTGCTTCTTATTGAGTCCTGATTGGCAGTTCTACTCTTATGTTTGTTCTAATTCCTGAGAGTAGGTAATCTATAAAGAAAATAGTTTTATTTTGCCTTATAGTTCTGGTGGCTGGAGAATCCAAGAGTATGGCACTGGTATCTACTTGGCATCAGGCAAAGAGCTTATATTACTTCTTAGTATGGCCAAAAGTAGAGCAACTCGAGCACACATAAAGGAAAAAGGGGGCCCAAATATTCATGATGGTTAACCCATCCCAAATAACGGGCATTAAACCATTCGTGAAGACAGTCTCCTCCGTGAAACTTCCAAACACTGTGCAATTAGCAATCAAATTTCAGCATGAGTTTCATAAGGGACAGCCCACATTTAAATCATAGCAATGGTCCAGTAGGTAAGTGTGGTGGACCTATTAAAGTGACACAGATCACACTAGTTCTCCACATCTGAACATCGCAGTGGTGGCTAGCAGAGGGTGAAAGGAAGATCATTGCACATAATAATGATGATGAACCTTCGAAGAAAATGGAACTCAGAAAGTATTTTCCTACTCCTGAAAGTATTCATTCACAGGGGACAGTCTAGTCTTGGAGTCCTACCAGAGAAATGTTTACCTACACTGACTTTTTACAGAATCAGAGGCAGAAATGATATAGTAGAGGGGCATAACGGTGAAAAGGTTCTCAATTCTTGACAACCAGGAAGCCAAGAGCGAAATAGGAGGAACCAGAGAGAAGAATCCACCCTTCCAGGTATCTGCCCAATCCTACTAGCCCCTAGCTGTGAACGTGAGACTTTGAGAGAACATTTAAGATACAAATCATAATGGAGCCCATTAGCTTTTCTCTTAGAGCTACACAGTCCCAATTTATGAAATATTACTCTTTAGGAAGGCATATTAAAATTGTCCTTTTAGAGTCCCCCATTGCTAGTTCTATCTTTATAGTAGAACACAGGCCTTTCTCAACTGCAGGCACACCGTCTCCTGGGACCCTGCCCACTCCTGTTCTTCACTCTCATAATTTTTGTTATCTTTCAGATAGAGTTTAGAGACCCTTCCCTAGTGTTCTCTTAGTACTGGGCTTGCTCTTTCATGATACTCTGTATCACACTACAACTCTCTCCTTTCCAGTGTACTTTTGTATTGCTCTCTAGTGTTCCATTCTTGATTGTTTTCCCTCTCTGTGACAGCTTTCAGGGAGAGCCTTTACTTGGCCTACTTTCTTAGTAAACGCCTTGGTGAGATTCTGATTTTTACCTCATATTAATTCTTCATGAGGGATAGATAAAAGGAAAAATGGACAGAGCTTTCAGCTGTACCTTTATTCTTATTTTAAAAGAATCTCACAGAAGTCTTCTGTCAGGCTGTCATCTTCATTTCAAGAAATTCTTCCCTCCATGATGAGTTGCGACTTCACAACTAGAGAACATTGCAGTCCTTTATGGCTATTCGCAGTCTTTATTTTTTTTTTCCTTGAAGTTCACTCGGGGACTTCCTTAGAGTAATTCCACTTTCAGGCATATGATTTCAATTATTTTGAAAACAAGTTTTGTTTTCTCAACTCTTTCTAAAATGTAGTCGCTGAAGTTAATACACGTTTTCAAATGTGCATACACATGTAAGAATATTCTTTTATTTTGTTTCATTTTTATTTTCAATTTTGTTGCCCTGTTGTACACAGAAGCTAATACTCCAGCAGAGCTCATTCACAAACTACTGTCACAATTCAGAAAAAAGTCTTTTTAAAATAATATAATGTAATAACTGAAAGAGAAAGAAAAAGGGCTGCCATTCATTTTCATCTCTGCTCATATTCCTCTGGGAAATCTTACTACAGATAGTACAACAACTTGTCAGATTCATGTTATGGAATATATATTATCTACTTAAAATATTACAACATTAAGAATACAACATACATGTGTTAATCAACTTAAATTACATTATATTAAACTATATTAAGCTACTCACTACATCAGGAATGACCATTCTACAATAATCAGAAAATCTACTCTATGATCTTTATTGAATTATTTTTATTTCATTTATTTATTTTTTGGTGGGACCAGGGTCCAAACACATGACCTTGCACTTGCCAGGCAGGCATTTGTGCTATAGAGCTATCTCGCCAGCCCCAATCTTTACTGAACTCTAAGCAACCTTTTCTGCAATGTCACATTCAAGATTTGAGGTGAGTTTTCAGTAGGGAAATTGTTGTATGTTCTAAGATTGACAAATATTAGATTTCATGTTCTTTGCTTGCTGAAATCAGTAGATAGTGAGGATTATTGATCAAAAATAAAATAATATTCTTAAAGTATGAGGAAAGCAAAGTTAACAGGAGAACAGATATCATTATTTTCCTTATATTTATTTTCTGGGACTAATGAGTTAAAACCTAGGGATTTATAACTTGAATGAATGGGTGACTTTGGTGGGGGGTTGCAATTCCCTGAAATGTATACTTTCAATAATTTATAAGCATACATCATGCAATGGTACCATGTGGATGTTTCTCTCTCTCTCTCTCTCTCTCTCTCTCTCTCTATATATATATATATATATATATATATATATATATATATATATTATTATTACTACTACTACTACTGATTTTTTGTATTTTAGGGAAGGGTCTACAGGGTGTTCAGGGTCTCACCACTATTTTTGATGCTTAGTGATCCGCCTATTTACAGCCTCCCAAGAGCTGATATTACAGGCATGTGCCACCATGTCCGGTCTCAATTGCTATCCCCCCTCCCTGGAGGGGGGTGGGGTTGGCACAGCAGGCATGGGAATTGAATCATCACCCCTGTGCCTACTTGCAGGTACTTTAATCCACTGAATTATTTGGTCCTGGCCCTTTTGTTGTTGTTGTTATTATTATTATTATTTTACATGGTACTAGGGATTGAACTTAAGACCTTGAGCTTGCCAGGTAAGTACTTATTTTGATGAGTGATATCCCTGGCACCCTCTGTTTATATTATTTTTAAAAATTTCGTTCAATTTTAATTTTGAAGAGTAAAAACAAAACAGAAACCCCACAAAACAAAGACAGAAACAGGATAACATACAAAGGTACACATTTACATATTTTAGATTTTCAAAACAAGAATAGCTAATTAGCAATGGTTGTTCTGTTGTCTATTTTTATTGTCAAATCTGTTGCTCAGATTAATAGAAATAATTATGCAAGATTTGACAAATATTTTAATATTACCACTTCTTTCAAGAAACCTTAATTATTTTTCTTGTCTTTTTTTTCCCCCTTTTACTCTATTTTTCTGAATTTAGTACAGGGTCTACAAGGAGTAGACCTACATAGATTGGACTAGTAGTGATTCTCCTGTTTTCAGCCTCCTAAAGCCTGGGGTTGCAGGTGTGCACCACCATGCCTAGTCTCAGTTGGTGTCTCAGCAAACCCCAGGGGCAGAGCCCACACAGTATACTGGGGATCAAATCCTAGTCCCTGGGTCTGCCTAAGTGGGAGGTGTGTGGGTTCAAATTTCTTGTATGCCAGCGTCTTCTGTGTTTGTTCTGTGGGGCCTCAGGGCCAGAGAATACATTTTGCTCCTTCTTTTGTCATTTTTTGTTTCAGAGATGACTCTTTATTTGATTTCTGCAATAACTGTTTATGAAAGATTGATAGTAGGTAACTATATCACTGCAATCAGAACCTCTTGGTAAAGAGTCTGTTCTTCAGGTATCTCTCCTGTGTCAGATATTCTTGCTCTGTGTGTGTCTCAAAATTTTGCCTTCTCTATCAATTGAGAGTGAGTATTTATTTCTGTTTGGCCCCGTCCTCTATCCTTTGGTATATGGCTTTGGTGAGAATATTACCCAAGCATTCCGATATTACACAAGGGAGAAAATGGAGTTAAGGCATGTATGGCTTGCTAATTATAGTAGTGCAATTAACAATAATAATGACAGGTATTGGAATTCAGAAATTGACAAACTTCTGTAACTAAAGGGTTTGTATTTTAAACCATAGTGGCCAACATATAGCTGCATAACAAAGTGGTTCTTATACTACGAATTCATATTTAAGTTAGTTCGCCTGAGTTCTGTCTGAGTACCTCCCCTTCGAGTACCTGAGTCTTTCAGTCAGACTAGCTCACCCTAGTTATCTGGTACCACCTCTGCACTGCGCAGATACTCTGGTAGTGTTGTGCCTGGCTCTGGCTTGGCTGAGGCTAGCAGTATGCCTCAGCTCACTGGGTCTAGATCTATGGAACTTGAACTCCACTGACTAGGCCTGGCTTGTATTTGGCTGCTCTGCTGAGCTTCTTCCTGCTGCACCACATCAAAGTGGGCCCACTGGGCCCTGCTGGCTCCTGGGCTCTGTGGCTCATTCCAGGCGCTGCCTGCCAAAGTAGTCTGTATATATTATTATAATTGATTTTCCATTACAACATTTTTTAGACAGGGTCTCACTTTATAATTTAGTCTGGCTTGTAGCTCAATGCAGTTAAGGCTGGCCTTAAACTCATTGTGATCCTCCTGCCTCAGTCTTCCAAGAGCTGGGATTATAGGCATGCACCACTATGTCTATATTTCCATTGTAATTTTGAGAAGAGATTACTATGTTCATTTATAGATGAGAAAACTTGGCCTCAGCAAAAAAGACTGCGTAGTCAGTAAAGTAAATATGAATTCGAAAGCCTGGTTTGATTCTTTATGACCATTAATTCTCTCAGGTATAAAAGATCAGCTGGCATTTCAACATATGAGAGTAAGACAAAGTGGAAAAGATAGTATGGATAGAATTTATAAATATGCAGACATAGTCAAAAGGGATAAATATGCTATAATGTGTCTAAGGAGAGTCACCCAGAGAAAAACATTCTCTTAGGCTTTTACAGGAAACAAACTAACTGGTCAAGCAATGGCTGTGACTCATCCCGAAGGCTGACACTGACAACAGTTGTACAAAGCACTGTACATGGTTCCAAAGTTAATCCCGGGGAGATTTGACCTTGGAAGATACAAAAGATGAATATTTTATTATACAGGTCTTGCTTTAACTTGCCCTTGATCACCCAGCGGAAAAGATTAATTATGAGGCATGAAACGCAGAGCTAGATTGGCCTGATGAGCTGTAGGAGGCTTGGATCAATAGGCTCCAGCATAGCCAGTTTTACACGTGGCTCACTGCAATTGTGGAACATTGGACTGTGTAAGCATCTGCTTCCTCTTAGTCCATAGAGAAGAAATTTTTTATCCTTACCAATATCAATTGAAAGATGTGTCATGCCCACACCCCATGCTCTCTGTATTATTATTGTGAGGACAATATGCAGTGTGTCAAATATTAAAAAAAAACCTAATGTTTATTGAAAGTGTTAATGTTTAATTGTTTGATCAATCTTATATACCTATACCTATTAATCTAAACCGATCCAAGGATGAAAATATGTAATATAACCATTGTTAAATTTTTCTGGTTTTGAAATTCTGTACTATGTGTACTCTTGTTACTGTTTTTCTATCTTTGTTTCTGCTATTTTTAGTCTTTAAAATCATAAAAATATAAGAAAAAAGTTATTAATAACAAAGTAATAAGAAATAAGGTTTTTTTGGTGGTACCAGGAATTGAACTTAGGACCTTGTGCTTGCCAGGCAAGCACTTATTACATGGACAAATGTCCCCAGCCTTAAGAACTTAGTTTTTAAGATTTGCTGAGGCACAATATGCAAGGTTTAGAAATTTGAGCTTCTTTCCATTAGCTAAGGGAACAATGAAAGATTTTAGAGTAGGACAAAAATATAGTCAGAGTGTAGTTTAGGAAGATTAATCTGATTTAGGTCTGAATCCATGGTTCCTGTATCCTGTTTGCAGTATTTAAAAAAATTCTTTTCTGCAAATCCTTTATTCACTCCAAGTCTGTGCTATGGTCATAATTCTTTGTTTTCACATACTTCAGTGAAAATTCAGAAGGCCATGTGGAAAAAATCACAGAAGAAACAAACTTCGTACAAACACAAGATAATGATGTGTAAGTCTTGAAAGGAAGAGCACAGTGAGTCATGATGAACTTTATTGAACAGAGTGTGAATAAGCAATGTCCCAGTTGTAAAGAAAAAGAAAACAACAAGTAGCCAAAACAGCACTATTAATAACAAGAAACAAAGATAAACAGGATTTGGGAAGCAGGTATGAAGGTTATAGAAAGGGTACTTTCAGACTTTTGATTCGTTTCTTGTACAAATGGAAGTAGAAAATAAAGTAGGCGGAAAACTAAAAAGTGGCAATGGAGAACAATAGAATTGAGGGTCAGACTACATGAAGAAAAGTAAGAAATAGGAAGCTCGTTTTAATGTCCAAACTCCATCAAACTGATGTCCAAATAGGAAGCTCGTTTTAATGTCCAAACTCCATCAAACTGATTTAAAAAGCTCACTAGCATTAGAGATTTACATCAAAAGAAGAATTAGTTCACCAAAATCTTTAGATATCTCTCTTTTCTCCTTCTTCCAGTACATTTAATGTCACCAAGTTTTTGTTAGTCTACAACAGTAGCATCTACTGAATCTGGGCCTTCCTCCTTCAAACCCCATTTCCCCATTGTGTAATATATTAAACATTTTTCTGCCATTGGGACAAAATACCCATACCTACAACTTGCAAGGGGAAATGTTTCAGAGGGCTTACTCCACTGTTTAGAAATGACACAGTGGAAAGGCATGGCAGAAGAAAGCTGATCAAACCATGACAACCACAAGGTAGAGGGAAAGGAGGAGCTGTGGAAAAGAATGCACTCTTCCAGGTAATGACCCCACTGACCTAGACTCTTATCTCCTAAATTCTCACTATATTAATCCATTGATGAGTACAGTGCCCCATGATCCAATTGACAATAAATTCCTGCCTTTATTTAAGACTCCATGCAACTGTTTCCTCTTCTGGGAACACTTTCCAGATCACCTCAGATAGAACTAATGGCATTTGCCTTTGGTGTCCTATAACACTGCTTTCATATTGTTATTATAGCACCATCCTTACTGTGGTAGTATAATCCTACAACTAAAAGAATGGGCCCTCAAGTCAGACTACCTGGCTTTCACGCCATTTATAAACTATATAATGTTGGTCCAAATACTTCACCTCTCTTTGCTTCAGTTGCTTCATCTATTACGTGAAATAAGTGAGGTAGTAAGTTAGAACAGAACTTTCCACATTGTTATTGTTATACTAATCTGTATCTAAAACATACTTGACACATTCTATTGTTACACAGTATTATTTTGCTTTTGGACTGAGAAATTTGTACATTTTTAATTTTATCTTTAAAGAAAATAAAAAAATTAAAAACATTAGAAATGATACAGAATTTCACTAGACAAGATAATAGGAATTCATCAATAGTTATTATATTGCCTATTGTTGTCTTCAAATTAGTTGTTCAGATTATCAGATATAAGCATGAAAATTTAGTCAAAAATTTAAAAAGAAAAAAATTAGCATTAACTACTCCTTTCAGTAGACCATCAGAAATCAGCAGTACAATTATCCAGACTATCTGCATATACACCCGTATTTTTTTCATTTCCTTCTTTCTTTACTCCTTTCCCTCACCCAAGTTGCTCCTTCCTTTTGAGCAGTTTCTTTCCCTTAACAAATATCTACTGCACCTTTAGTATCATTTAATTTTTGCTGTATTTATATGCTGTCTCCTAAAGTAGCTTATGTGTTTTTTGAGACTAAGACACTTATATCACCCTCTGGCATCTAATGTAAATAAGAGCTCATTAAATATTTATCAGAGGCAGTATATTATCATGGAAAAAGCATAGAAGTCTAAGAGAGCTGGGTTTGAATATTGACTCTTTTCCTATTTGTTGTATGAGGTTTGTGTCCCTAAGCCTCAGTTTCTTCATATGTTAAATGGCAGGCATAATAATACATACATGCCACATAGGGATGTTTTGAGATTTAAATAAATCAGTACATGTAAGCCCTAGCATTTAATAAGTGTTCATCAGTGGCTGTTACGAGCAATTTCATTTCCCTTTGCATTTAGATTAATAAATACTTGCACTTAAATAAATGAGCTCACCTATATCAACAACTTACAAGTCAAAGGATCCAGGCAGATATTTCTATCATTTCCTAGGAATTCACAGGAAAATGTGAATCATTTTCACTATATTTTGTGTAACACTGCTTCAGAGCACCACCTTTCATAAGGCAGCTGATGTGGCCAGCTGAGCCAAGAAGGAAACTTTGTCCCAACTCCTTGCTATAGCTCATTGGACCCAGCACCTCTCATACTAAATGTAAGGTGTGTACTGTTCCTGTGATGCAAAACCAGTGTATGTACAATCTATTTCTCTTGCTTCTTTTTTTTATGTTTTCTCTTCTTCCCTGTTGATCGCTAATCTACTTTGCCTCACATCCAGTGGCTTACATTTATATGCAAACAAGACACAACCAAAGTCTGGTACTCTCCACTATGGCTACACTGAAACAGCAGAAAAATAATAAATGAAGATTGTCTATTTAGGTCCAGTTTATCATAGTGGGAAGAACACAACACTCTAAATGATCTGGACTTGAAAACTAGCTCCATCACTTACTAGAAGTAAGGTCTTGGATAAATTACCTAACTTTATGGTAGGTAGCCCCATTTCTCCATCTGTCAAAATGGGACAAAAATGCCTACCTAGTAGGGCTTTTGTAAGGAATAAGTGTGTTAATACATATATAGCATTTAGAAAACTGTCTGGCATACAATGGGTGATAGCTATATCTATTGATCTATCTATCTATCTGTCTATCTATCTATCTATCTAACTATATCAGAAATAGTCATTTTAACAACCTTATGATTACACAAATCACACACTATAAAACCTTAAAATATACCCTTTTAAAGTGTACAGTTAATTGATATTAGGATATTTATAGATTTGTGCATTCATACTTCACCACAATCTAAGATTTGAAAATTTTCATCATTCGAAAAAAGAATCCTATAATCATTGGTGGCTGTACTTATCCCTGCAGTTCCTTAGACTCTGCCATCCCCAGTATCTTCCAGTGTACATTCTATTTCTATAGCTTCCTCTTCTAGATATTTTACATCCAATGGGCTTATACAATAATAGGTTGCCTTTTGTGACTGGTTTCTCTCACTACAACATATTTAATGTTTGTCTGTGTTATAGTATGCCTAAGAACTTTTCAATGACTGAATTGTATAGACATATACATTTTGTTTATCCATTAATAAGTTGTTCAACATTTGGGTTGTTTCCATTTTTGGCTATGATGAATAATGTTATTGTGAGCATTCATTCACAAGTCTTTTTTAATTTTTTTTCAAGAATTAAAAGCAAGAGCAAGAACAAATATCACAAAGATAGAAACAGAGTAACATGCAACAATATGTATGCTACAGATGTTTAAAACAAGAGTAGCTGATTAACAATGGTTGATATATTATCTTTTTCATCATCAGATCTGTTTCTAAGATCAACAGATATAGTTAGGTAAAATTCGACATATGATTAAATATTACTGATTGCTTTCAAGAAACCTTAAATTTGTGTTCTTGTCTCTCTTCTCCTAGCTTTTTAAGTACTTTTAATAAGAAATAACAGTACAGCAGTTTCGAAACACATTAGTAGTACATTCCCAATAATTGATACCAAGCATATTGTTCTCCCCATAGTAGTTATTTAGAGCACAGGATATAGACATGATAATTTTCCTAATCATTATTGATACAAAATTTCTTCTCATTGAACTAAGAGAAAGTAGTTGTATACACAATTCAATATTCCCTAATCATAGTGGGTTATTGGTAGAACTGGCAATGTCAAAAGCTGTTGATTTAAGCCTTTTACAGCTCAGCATACTAATCTAGCTTTACTATTTATGCCTTGTGGTTAAACTTTTCCCCAGGGTGGTGAAGAGAAAGTTAAAGCAAAACCTGTATAGCAAAACATGTAACTTTTGTACATCCCAAGGTCAGTCAAAACTCCTCAGGATTTACTTTGATACCATGTACAGTGTTTTGTAGTACTGCTGTCAGTGTCAGCTGTCTGGACGAGTCATAGCCATTGCTTGACCAGATTGCTCTCTATCATTCACAAGTCTTATGTAGAATTATGTTTTCAATTATTTTAAGTGTGTATCCAGAATTAGAACTTTTAGAACATATGGTAACTCCGTGTATAATGGTTTAAATAACTTGAAAAGTGTTTTGCACAAGGAGTACACCATGTTAAATTCCTGCCAGTAGTGTGAATGAATGTTTGTATTTATATATGTTTTCATAAAGGCTTGTTATTTTATTTTATTGTGTTTTTATTTCAGCCATTTTAAAGGCTAGGAAGTATTATCTCTTTGTGGCTTTAATTTTCATTTCTCTGCTGGCTATTGATTCTGAGTATATTCTGCATGTGCTTGTGAACTATTTTTTTTTTTTATGTCCGGCTCAGCCTGCCCTGGGGACGAGGCTGGTGCAGCATGTGGGGCTGGAGATTGAAGCACAGTCCCTGCAGCCTCCTAAACATTCCTAAGCAGGCACTTTAGACCACTGAGCCATCCCACCAGCCCCTTGTGCACTGTTCTTGTGCCTTCTTGGAGGAAATGTTTATTTAAATCCCTTGTCCTTTTTTAAAAATTGAATTACCTTTTCATTATTGAGCTGTAATAATACTTTGTAACCCTGGATACAAGTCTTTTGTCAAATATGTGTTTGTGAATATTTTATATCATTCTGTATGCCCTCCTTCATTTTGTGGATGCTGTTATTTTTAAGTAGAAGTTTATAAGCTCACAGATGATAAAAAAGGCAAACTATTACAAAGAATGTATTCTAAAATCAGTCAGCAGACACACTTAGGTACACTACCCTCCTCTACTGCTTTCCTTTGAAATTAAATATAAAGCATACCAAGCTTCTACCCTATGCCAGGTGCTGTGGGGAATAAGATCTGTCCTCCATCCACAAAGAACTTACTAAGTCAGAGGGAAGAGAAGATGCAAACATGTGGAAACGTAAATAATTATAACATGTTTAAATAGCAGTTTGAGACCACAAGAAGGAAGACAGCATGAGGCACTGTATGATTAATTGCCAAGTGCATTGCGTGGAAAATAATTGCTATGGGAACTCAAAGGAGTGAGAGAGCTTGGGGCTAGGGTGGTCAAGGAAAGCTAGAAGGAGGAGGGGTCTAAGCAGTTTGTAATTGACTGCAGCCATGCTTTCCAAACAAGGTTTAGAAAGAAAAAATATTGACTTTATTAGACCTGAAGCATTTTAATGCTTAAATTGATGCCACCATTTCATTTCAACCTCTGCAGATGTCCCCATAGTCCCATTCTCGCCTTTCTTTTTTTTTTTTTTTGTCTTTTCGAGACAGGGTCCCACTGTGTAGTTCAGGCTGGCCTTGAGCTCACTTTGTAGCCCAGGCTGGTCTCGAACTCACACTGATCCTCCTGTCTTAGCCTCCCAACTGCTGGGATTACAGGCATGCGCCACCACGTCTGGCTTCGCCTTTCTTATAAAGACTTATTGTGACCTCCATCTAGTCCAGAGGTTACCTGCTATCAATACAACCAGCCACATCTGGGTCACAAATATACTGTCTCTAGTTTGGCCCAGTTAAGAAATTAGAATTAGCTATAAAAAAACCTTAATGTGCAAGTTTTATATGAAATATTTATGTCCACTTACTCTAAAATACTCTAAAAGAAGACCAGTAATCATGGGCTGGAACGTGGGCTCTCTCCGAGTACACCCCTGCCTGCACCTTTAGACTTCTGACTTGGAGACTTTCTAGAATGTAGGTCTTAATCAAGCAATCAAGCAAACAAATAACTTTGATTATACCAGTTTTTGTTGCCTGCCTTTGAGCATGTATGGTAAGACTACTTTTAATTACGATAATATCATGTAAAATGCAGATATTTATGACTTATCCAAGGTCACAAAGCTGTTTAACATTTGGACTAAAACGTACATTTTATGCTTCTTAACTCAGCCTACCTCCAACAGTATATATTTCCACTATGTGCATTATTGTTCAGTAGTTTTACTCTGGATCATTCTAATAACTGCTACAGTCATTAGAACATTTGTATGTGATAATTATTGTTCTCAATGTCTATGCAGCATCTCAGAGTACAGAGGAGCCCAAATCAATCTCTTCTGTGAAAGCCTATAGCATGGAGCACAGTAGTTTACATTGCATTAGTACTTGAGATATTTGTTAGCTAATTTATGGGATTGCGAAGAATTCACTCTGTAATGTTCTTTCCAAACGCCCACAGTAAAAGGTGTTTATTGTTCCGAGACAAATATGCTTTGTACCTTTAGGAAATGACTTAAGTTGGGCAAACTGCCTAAAGTAGATAGACTGGTTAAAGGATAATCTTTACATGTTTTATGTAAAGATTTTCATCCTAACTTAAATATATATCAAAAGAACGAATGGGTCACTTGTTTGCTAAAGGAAACTACTTTTGATTAGGAGGATGGCTAGTTTGCAGGCACATGTCCCTTATTTGAGTTGGCTGTGTTGTATAATAAAAGATAAAGCAATGGCTGGTATAGAGAAAGTGATTTAAAGCTTTGACTTAGAAAATCAGTGATTCTTATCTCAGAACCCAAGAAGGGCTTGCTAAAACACAGAAAGCTGCACCCTGTCCCAGAGTTTTTGTTCCAGTATATCTGAAGTGAGTGCAACCCAAAAATTTACATTTTCTAGTAGGTTCTCCGGGGATGTTCATATGTTGCATGTAAAGAACAATTGCCTTAGTTTAACACAATAGTCATCTAAGGACTTGTTAATCAGTGAAGTCTGAAGTAGCATTACTCAGTGAAATCATAAAAAGAATATGGGGAAAGCATGTGGTATATGCAGTGGCAAGAATGTGGACTGGACAGAAAACTAGAAGTGATGCTTTCTAGTGCTAGAGATATCATACCTCCTTAAGGACTGTGCAGAGTATTATAAATGCATCTTGATTCACATGATACTGCTTCATTTTACCAGTGTAACCTCAAATTCTGCATTATGAAACTCTGAATATGTTAATAAACATTCAGGGTGTGGCTTTCAGGTTAGTTCAGTGGTTTAAGCACCTGCATGGGCTATCCAAGTCAGGTACAGGGGACAGCAGTTCAATCTACACACCCACCTTTAGGGCAGCCTGAGCCAGCTCCCCCCCAAAAGAAAACTTTCTCAGCATTCAGTAGGATAAAAAGGGATACACAGTCAGAAGCACTGAACCATTTTGAATTAAATAAATTGAACATATTTGTTATAAAATGTCTCTGAACCTTTAAAATGCTAGTCTGCTGCAACACTCCAAGAACAGAGAGAATATGTAATTTTTATTTATTTATGCCAAATTTTTAAACTTTGTTGACCAAGGATCTTTGTTTAGTTTTTTGTAGAATGTGGCTTGGGAAATCATCATAAATTTATATCCAGAATATCAAAATATATCATAAGTGAGCAAACCCACTTGTAACAGTACAATAAAAACTGGAGTTGGAATCAAAAGGGACTTTGTCTTATTGGTGTCACTTAGTTCTATTATAAACTGGCTCCTGTGAAGATGAGGGTGACTGAAACTTATCATTCCTTTGAAAATGGAGGCATCTAGCAGTTGCCAGCCAAAAAGAAAATGCATGCACACACACACACACACACACACACACACACACACACACACACATTTAAAAACAACAAAAACAGAGTTAAACATGCCCTCAGAGTTATTTGCTCTTCAGAGAGATGAGACACCTTATTATTTTTTGAGACACCCTTATTTTGAAAAGAAAGAAAGCATGAAAGAAAGAAAGAAAGAAAGAAAGAAAGAAAGAAAGAAAGAAAGAAAAGAAAAGAAAAGAAAAGAAATCAGATAACCAAGGCATTGCAGACCATGTTTCCAACTGAAAAGTGCAGGCTGGAAAAAATATATTCATCCTGTGTCTATTTTCTTCTTGGCTCTCAGAGATAGTTTTGTTTCAGCAAGGGCACTGAGTCAGCTTGTTTGTTTATCACAGAGTATTGGAAGTGTGTTTGTATCCCAATTAATCATTAGTTGTCTTTTTGTACTTGAATAAAATACAAACTTGAACAAATGGAGAAACACTGTGTTATGCTTTGTGTCTAGTTGTCCCCATAAGCCTCATACAATCATGAGGTGTGGTTTCCAAAGACTGAGACTTGATTCATGATCCCTGGGATTGTGTTTTACTACTGATGGGATTATAGGTGTGAGTAAGGATGAGACTATGGGTGTGGTCTAGGGTGGATATCCTAAGGCAGAGAGCCTAAATGTAATATAAAGAGCAACAGAGAGACAGATTCAAGCTGTAGGTGTTGCTCTGCTGCCATGTTTCGTTGGATGCCTCTGTCACCATTTTGCTGCTGTTCTGCCGCCATGAACTGGATGCTCTCTGTCCTGCTTCACTCAGCCTTGGGCCAGCCAAATATGGACTGAAACCTTCAGTAACTGTGAGCTAATAAACCTTTCCTTCCTTCATTTTGAGTGTCAGATATTTGTCCCAGCAATGAGTAAGAAGTTACTAAGACAGAATTTGGTACCAGAGAAATGGGGTTGGTGCTGTGACTAACCTGACCATGTGGATTACAAGCTTTTGGAAATGGCTTACAGGAAGAGATAGGAAAGTTTTGGAGATGTCTGCTACAAGCAAAGCACTGGAATGGCTTCAGCTGTTCTCTTTGGGCAATTCTGGTCAGAGCTTAGACCAGAAGACTGACAGAAGGCCTACCTATAAAGATGAGGCTCAGGAGGCTTCTGCTGGAAAAAGGACAGCATTGGTCAATGGACTCCAGATGGTTTGTGCTATGGATTGGCTGAAAGTCTGTCAGAATTTTGCTCGTGCCCAAACACTTTGACTGAGACTGAGATAAAGCATGGTGGACTAATTAATCTTTCAAGAGATATTTCAAAGCATCAAACCACTGGGGCAGCGGCATGGTTGTTATTGGTTGCTTTTAGCCAGACTTATGTTGAAAATCAAGAGCAAAGAGCCAAGCAGGATGATTTAAAATGTGAGTTTGGCCAGAAAGGAAGCACCAGGAAAGCTGTGTACTACAAAGATGGAGCTAAAAGGATCTCTATTGCTGGGAAGGAACCAAAGAATCAAAAGGATGGCCTGAGGGCATCACTAGAGGTGGCAGCTCTCTGTGCTTTGCAGCCCCAGAATTGCAAAGGACAGAGGGTTTGCCTTGAGAAGAAAGCCACAGAGACCCAAGTACCAGAATGGCGGCAGCGGCCAAACCAGGTTCCAAAATGGCGCCGATATAGAGAATATGTTCTTCAGAATCATGGTCAGAGTGCTCAGCGATCTAGGCCCTTGACTCCCTCAGCCAAGAGAGAAGGAAGCCTGACTACTGCTCAAGCTGGCAGCAACCCTTGGCATTATGCACATAGGTGTATGCAGAATGTGTGAATTCTGACATTAAGAAGGCTTCCACCTTGATTTCAGATGAAGGCCTGGGAGGCCAGGCAGTGTGGCCCTGAGAGGGCAATGTGTAAAACTGGGTGTGAGAAGCCTGTTCAGTGGAAACCCCAGAAGTCTGGGAAAGTTAGGAACGTGGATCATGGTAAGAAGGAGCAAAACCAGACTAAGAGACAACCCATGGGAATTACCACCAAGAGTGCCATAGGAGTGGAATTGCATGATGCTCACAACTCAGTGCAGACAGCTTCGGATTCTCCAGTTGGAACTATGGGATTTAATGTTTATCCTGCTGAATTTTGGACATGTGTTGGTCCCAATGTTTTGTATTGTCCTGTTGTTTGCAACTTTTGGAGTTGTAATGTTTATCTTATGCCTTTTAATGTTGGATATGTTTAACTTTTGTATTGTACAGGGGCTCACAGTTGAGAGTTTACCTTGGATCTTGGAGGAGACTTGGGATTTGGACTTTTCAGCAATGCTGAAACTATTGGGGCTTCGGCAACTCTTCCAGATTGACTAAAATGTCTTTTGTACAAAGGGATATGTATGAGACTTTGGGAGCCCAGGGGTGGAATGTTATGGTTTGTGTCTAGTTGTCCCCCTAAAGCCTCATGCAATCATGGGGTGTGGCTTCCATAGATTGAGACTTGATTCATGATCCCTGGGATTGTGTTTTAGTACTGATGGGATTATCGGTCTGAGTAAGGCTGAGACTATCGGTGTGGTGTAGGGTGGGTATCCTAAGACAGAGAACCTGAATGTAATATAAAGAGCAACAGAGAGACAGACTCAAGCTGTAGGTGTTGCTCTGCTGCCATGTTTCGTTGGGTGCCTCTGTCACCATTTGGTTGCTGTTCTGCCGCCACGAACTGGATGCTCTCTGTCCCTCTCCATTCAACCTTGGGCCAGCCGAATATGGACTGAAACCTCCAGTAACTGTGAGCTAATAAACCTTTCCTTCCTTCATTTTGAGTGTCGGGTATTTGTCCCATCAATGAGTAAATAGTAACTAAGACACACTGCAAGTACCATATGTCACAATACCACAATACCTCAAAATTGATATATAGAAAAAATAAATACATGGATGCATTAAACAACTGTTTCAAAAGAAATCAATGGGATTTAAGATTCAAATTAATACTGAATCCCCACAAGGAACATAAATACAAATATTGCCTAACATGATAGAGTAACAGCTTATTAAATCCATTGTAAATTGACAACATAAGTAAAAATGCATTTAATGTAGGCAAATGTTGCTAAGTTACAACACAGTAAGCTGTAGCTTCTACAGTGTTTTTTTTTTTTTTTTTCCCCGCAAGACTATGTGGTTCACTTTGAGATGTGGCTCCCAAAATTGTGAAAAAGAGGCATACCTGATATAATTATCCTCTAAAATGATGGAAATTCAAAATTTAAAGTACAATTTTACTGAAGCATCACTAAGTTGAAAAGTTGAAAAATCAAACCATCCCAAAGTGAAAGCTATCTGGATTCTTATAACTCTACGTATGTGTTTTTTTGTAGTTCAGATTAAAATTTGTTTTGTTCTTTATTTTATTGATTTTTTATTAGCCCATGTTTGTAGTACGTAATGCTCACATTCCTCAAGGGGAGTCAGTACATGTACGTAAAAGGAATGTCTGTGAGAACATCAAAACTGCTATTAACTAAAGTATTTGATAAGGAGTGAATCAGAAGTCGCTTTTTAAACTTTTATTTTGAAATCAGGTCTCAGTTACATCTGAATCTAAGTGAAGTGAACACGTCTAAGGATGGTGAGGATCCCTGTTGCTATACACCCACAAAGCACTGGGATAAATAAAAATCACACTTCCTATCATTCAGCAAATCAAAAGAGCAACACTGAGTTCTTAGATCATATCTTGCTTCAGGAGTGCTTGTGACAAACTAGAGAAACTACCTGGTCGCTTTAGCCAAGGAACTGATTAACCCAGCCAATCAACCTTGTCAAGAAAAGGAAATTGCTCTCCACCATAAGGACATTCAAGAAAGCAGCTTCTTGAAGCTCCCATGTAACCCTTCTCTATAGTATGCCTGTTTCTTGACAGTTGAAACTTGCTTACTTTTAAGTCACCTTTGAAGGTGAAGAGCAGCTAGTTGCCCTGCTCTCATATCCACTTTTTGTCAACAGGAACAATAGTTAACATAGCCTCAAGTTCAAAAGAAGTCTAGTTTCCTTTGGAATGAGGAATAGAGAGAAACATTTTTGAAGCCTTTTCTCTCTGTGTATTTCCATCCTCCTGCAATTTTGGTTTATTTTCTATTGATCTCCAGTTTTAAAAGGTATGCTGAAAGCTCTGCTCTTCTGGGGTGCTTTTCAATGTGTCTGTTGGGCTTTTCTGGGATTGCTTTTATGTAACATAATCCCCTTGCTTGATTTTCTCCACATTCGTACCAAGCATGCGACTGTCCAGTAACTCAATTCAGAGCAATAATTGAATAGAGTATTAAGAGTATATGACCACTGCTATATGCCAAATTCATGGGGAAACCAGTGTTTCCCTAGTCATGATGTTCAGATATACTACATAAGCCTATGGGGATCATGCTGATTTAGACCAGAGAGTTTTCTGATAAGTGCTGTACTACCAATGAATTTTCCTTCCTTTGTCTATAATTTTTACGGTAACTACAACTTTGTATATTATCTCTGCAGACTCGTAGTACTGCAGGAGTACTTAACCATAATACGCAGATGAAAAGGAAGTGCCGTCAACCTTCCTATGTCAAAACTTAGATGTTGGTAAGCAGTATTTGGACAAGCAGACCTTTCACTGAAAACATTAGCTATCACTTTTTGATTCATCCACATTTGTGATATCATACAAACAGGGCTAATTTTTACTCATGATTTTGTCAAAAACTGAAAAATATGAGAACTATTATGCTTCTCCTCTGATGAGCAGTTACTAATCTGTTTAAAATAGAAAACAGATAGTATTTCATTTTAAAACATCTCATAATATAAAATAAAATTTCCATGAGAATATATTTTGCATTCTCATGAATCACAGATGAATTTATCATGATCAATGCTTGTAGGAAAGGATGACAAATGAACTCATATTGATTAGGCATTTAAAATAACATGTCTTAAAATGAAAGTGTCTCATTAAATAGTAGGCAATTATTCATCTATCTGCTTCAAATGTACGTGGACAAAAATGGATTCTAAACCCCAAGTGCAGTGAAAAATTTAAAAGTTCGGCTTTCTGCCATAAACTCATAAGGTAAAACCTTATGTTAATCCTTTCATAGGAACCAGTGCAACCATGCCTTCTGAGTCTGTGTTGGCTTTGAAATTTATAGTTTGGTCATTGTCTGCAGTGCATAGATGTTACTCAACATTTACAGCAAGGTGACTCAATTGATGTACCAAAATATTGATCTCTTCAACCCTTAGAAAACCTGGGCAGGACTTAAGGCAATAAGGGACCTGTCAGCCTTAAAAAATACACTTTTCTATGTATTTCATGAAGTTAGAAGAGCTGGCAAACACGAAGGAGGCATACACATAGATTTGATAGTATGGGTAGATGTGAGTTTGGGTAGGTAAGCTCAGCTTGGAGATAGAATAGGAAGCATATGGCTAGGGTTATGCACAACACAGCCAAGGACTTTGGTTTCCCCTTTGAAAGTCCTTAATGGGGCAAGGCCTCAAACATGCCTTGTTTCCTGGATTAAGATTGGGTTTGTACCATTCACATGTTTCTTCTTAATACTTAGGCCTGCTTCCCATTAGAGACTTTATCCCCTGTGAAAACAGGGAGGCGATACAGAAGTTAAGGGGTGTGTTTGTGTTCAAATATGTGTATCATATATAAGTTTGGGTCATCGTGAATTACCTACTTTCCATAAACTTAACTTTCCTCCCCCAAACAGGGAGCTAGCAGCAGTGCTTATTCATCCTTCTTATGATGGATAAATGATATAAGGCATATAAAGTGGTTTTCCTAGTGCCTGACATACATCAGGCAACCCCTGGCATGCACTGATCATTGTAATTGTATTGAGAGCTACTACATATCAGGTATTTTATCTTCATCACTGATCCCACAATGGTATGGGGCTGATATTATTATTCTTTATCTGCATTTCACATGCAAGTAGGCTCAAGGTCCTCAAGCTATAAAGAACAGAATCCAGGCTTCAGTCCCCTCTTCTTTTTCTCTCCAGAAGTTGATGCTGTTTTACACATGCCCAACCATACTTCTAAAATTTTGTCTGCCTCATTAAAAACATTGGCCAAGTTACGCTGCTTTTGAAAAGGAGTGTTCTCAGAATCACCCCAGGTCTCTCCTCACTCTCCTTTTGGCCTACTCTACCTTGAGAACTGCTTGGCACCGTGCTATATGCAGAGACAGCAGTGAGCAAGGGCAAGAGGGCTGAGGAGGATGGAGGGTGAGGAGCCCATTAGCTCCTTTCCATCTCTCACTTATGCGTGCGATCACAGTGGATGGCCCACGTAATCTCTCTATGCTTCTGACTCTTCAATTGGAAAATGGAATTTGTAAACTGTGACACCAGGGTTGTTTTGGTGACATTTTATTTAGCTGCCATTTTTTAAAAAAGAAAAGTACAGGGAGCGCAGAACACGGAGACAACTTGATCAGAGCCACACAATAGTGAATAGTAGAGCCAGGATTTAAATACAGGTCGGTCTAACTTTTGAATGACCTCTTTCCCCATCTGATTTTGATTGCACAATCAGGCACAGGTTTGAAGAAGAGAAGCAGGTGTGCAAGGCAGAGGGCAACTTACCCTCTGGAGGAGGCCCTGCCATTCACTGAGAGTGAAGATTGGTGGTCTTGTGTGAGTTCCTCAGGGTACTAGAAATGCATAATTTGCTGCTGGCTACAGTAGCTGTGGTTGCAGAAAGAGAGCCAACATTCTTCCCAACTAGAGGTGGTTTCTGCCTGTAGGGCATGTGCAAGTATTAAACAGAGAACACTTTGGACTTTTAAACAAAAAAGTGCTACCGTAAAGTGCAGAAAGAGGTGAAGTTGATCATTATCATTTTTTTTTTTTCTGGCCATAGGTTATCTAAATTTCTAGCTAGACCTATTGGTGCATGCCTATAATCCCAGTACTTGGGAAGCTGAGGCAGAGAATTGTGTGGACCAGTCTGGGTTACATAGTAACTTTAAGACCAGCTGAATTACATAATGAGATCTTGATTCAAGAAAACCAAATAAGGAGATAAACAAAAATGATGAAATCCTTTCTTATACTTGGATATCCTAACCTGGTTTCTTTTGCGTCCACTTCACCCACCGTGACTGAGTCAAAGCTTGAGGCCTGGCATCCACTACTAGTCACACATACAATGTTTTGTGCCTCAGTGAACAAGTCAAACCCCAATATGATATGATTCTATCATGTATGCTTGGGTATTTCATTATGAAACATTTTAAACACACATCAAAGTATATAGAATTCTATAGGAATCCCTATGTACCATCACACATATTAAAAGCTATCAGGATTTTTTCAAGCTGGGGAGATAGCTGTGTAGCATAAGCATTTGCTTCTCAAGCACAGGTTCCTGAATTTGATCTCCAGTACAGGAAAAAAGAAGCTACTAAAATTGGGCTGGGGAGATAGCTCAGTGGTTTAAATGCCTGACTGACAAGTGCAATGACATGGATTCAATCCTTGATACCACATACCAGGTCAGCCCTGGGACCTCGTGTGGTCGCACACGCCTGCAATGTCAGCACTGCAGAAGGTGAGACAGGAGGATAACTATGAGTCCAAGCAGCATAGTGAGATCTTATAACAAATAAATAAATTAATTAATTAATTAATAAATTTTAAAATGTATTTTTTCATGCTGGCTTACTCTCTTTTAATGCTTGCCTTAGAGTTTTTGGTTTGTTTGTTTGTTTTATGTCTTCTTGGGACAGGGTCTCTCTATGGAGTTCAGATTGGCCTTCAGCTCATTTTGGTAGCCCAGGCTAGTCTTGAACATGCACTGAGCCTCCTTACCTCAACCTCCCAAGTGCTAGGATTACAGGAGTGAGCTACCATGTCTGGTTTGCCTTAGTATTTTCTTGTATATTATGCCTGGCTCAGTCTGGCCTGGGGGTGGGGCAGGCACAACATGTGGTGCTGGGGATTGTACCCAGTCCCTGTGGTTGCCTAAGCTTGCCTAAGCAAGCGCTTTAGACTGCTGAGCCATCTTTCCATCCCCTGCCTTAGTACTTTGAAAGAAATCGTGGCATTATAACTTTTATGCCTACATACTTAGTATGCATCTCAGGAAAAGGAAATATATTTTAATATACAATGATGATATTATTATCACTCATAACCTAACAGCAAATTCCTTAAAATCATGCCCTTAAACACTACAATGCAGCACCTCCATTCCACTGTCTTCCCCTGTTGCCAGGATGAAACACTCTTTAAATATCTGCTCAGGGCCAGCGAAATAGCTCAGTAGACTAAAGAGCCTGCAAACAGGCACAGGAACTGGGGGTTCAATCCCTGGGCCTGTTGTGCTGGCTCTGCCCATGTGGTGCACTGAGATGGCAATTAAGACTGGGTGTGATGGTGCGCACCTGTAATGCCAGCTTTTGGGACACTGTAAACAGGCTGATCGATATGAGTCCGATCTAGTAGTGAGACACTGACAACCCTGTCGACCCTTCCCTAAAGTACATCATAGATAGACAGACAGACAGACAGACAGACAGACAGATATCTGTTCTGGCACCTTCTTTGAGCTGGAATTGTACTTTGAGGTGAAATGGGCACAGTATACATAGTAGGTAAACAGGGGCCAGACTTTCCTGGACTGCTTTATAAAGAAAGAGAAATGGACACATAGAGGTATTAAGTGTCTTGCACAAGGTCACACAGTCAATTAGCAGCCGATGAATGGGACTCTAGTACTGTGACTGGATCTATACAGTCCCAAACATGATTTGCAAGGAAATTAAGGGCAGGATCTCCTCTCTTGGGGATGGTACTCCAAGGTTTTTGTTGCTGTTGATGTGAGTCATTGCCACTTAGCCTACAGCAAGTTCTTTTCCTGGGATAGTCTGATAATGGCCCATTAGGACAGTCTGACGGATATATCAGTGGAATTCTTATATTTATTTTCTTCCATTCAATGAGTTGATTGAACCCGCTATCTCCAAGCGGACCAGTGACACTCCTTAACTTTTCGCCTCTCTTTCCTTGCTACTGGAGCTTACTCTGAGGCCCTCTCTCTAGCCTTGGACCGACTTTCTGTCAAGGGTTGAATACTCTTAGAGCAGCCACAGCACAAGTTGAGCAAACATAAGAAGGCAGCAGGACTCGATTCACTGCTTTATCTCCTGTTCTGTTTCAAAGATTTCTCCTTAGGGGTTGGACTCTCCTGAGTTTGACCTCCCTTTCTAATTCCCCAGAACTCTTTGACTTTCTAATCTCTCACTCCAGAGATGAGACTCTCAGAATGCTGTACTCTAACCTCAAAATTAGCTATTGAAAAAAGGAATCCTTGCTGTTGCCTGATGATGGACAAATTCTGACTACAACCCAGGAAACAGATGACTTTTTACAGGTAAAGCATTCAATGCAGAGAATTGGTTATGCAGGAGATGAAAGAACTGCCATGCCAAGCAGAGGCAATGGAGCAAGCTGGAGATCAGTTATGGGAGGGAGCTGCTACTGCTCCTGGGCTAGGGTCTCCAGGTTGGATCTCTTGGTAGATACTGGATTCCTGGCGCTGTGGTCAATAGTACTGGAGCTGCAGAAGGGCCACAGTCACTTCTAGGAACACAACAGGAGGCAGAGAGGAAGGAAAATAAATACTCCAGTTTCTTCTTGCTAGTATCCTACCATTGCCTTCTACTGGTTAAGCACCCCAGAGCCCAAGAAAGTCTGCAAGAGTAAACCCACTCCTAACCTTTCCCCAGCCCCAATAGGCAATAGAGAAGAGAAAGGAAAGAAATGGACAATGAGGGCAAACAGGCATGAGGCAACATGGGTCTCCTCCTGCGTCCATTCTTACCTCACCAATATATATGGACATAAACATCGGACTTTCCTTGGAAACTGCTTTTACCTGAAGGAAACATTACAAAGCTGATAAGAGATAGTTTTAAGTATGAGGGTACAGAGTTCAACATGAAGCTGACTGTGTATGTGCAGGTTTCATCATTCCAGATTCTACACCATTTGTGTTATTTCACTGATCCTGCAGTTATATACATGCATGCACTCTCTCTCCTCTCTCTCTCTCCTCTCTCTGTCTCTCTGTCTCTGTTTCTTTGTGTCTGTCTCTCTCTCTCTCTCTCTCTCTCTCTCTCACACACACACACACACACACACACACACACACACATACACACACACACAGTCCAACAAGATAGGCAGGGCATTTTGCTTTCTGGCAATGTGTGATACATTCATTGGGTCCTGGGTCTGGGGACTGTGTCAACTCAACCTTTTTGTCTGCAGGATTACAGTTTAGCAGCAAGGCTCTCAAATGCAAAGCTATTGGGCAGATGGTCTTGTTGGTACCACAGCCTAGACAACATGCTTCCTGATCCTTCGAGTGTTCTACAAGTTTCATTGTGTAGGTAAAGGGAGGGAGGAGAGAAAGGGCCCCAAGGCCATGCTTTCCTCTTATTTAATTACTTTGTATGTATCTTCAGTACTAGTACCCTTCTGCCCATTTTTTAAAAAAATAAACATTGAAAGTTTAAAACAGGGGCCTGGCGGGATGGCTCAGTGGTCTAAAGCGCCTGCTTGGGAAAGCTTGGACGGCTTCAGGGACCTCTGTTCAATCCCCGGTACCACATGCTGCGCCAGCCCTGCCCTCGGGGCGGGCTGAGCCGGCCATAAAAATGAGTGAATAAACAAACAAAGGTTCTGAAACAAGAAAAAATAAATAAATAAATAAAATT
>PVJA010028389.1:0-27661 GCA_004027025.1 Myocastor coypus | reverse complement strand
TAGCCCAGGCTGGTCTCAAACTTGCACCAATCCTCCTGCCTCAGCCTCCCGAGTGCTGGGATTACAGGCGTGAGCCACCACGCCCGGCTCGCTAAGATGGGTCTTGGCGTACCTCTTTACAAGCTGGACAGATGCAGCGCTGTCTCTCCTTGGCCACAGCTGGCCTTGAACTTCAGCTCCTCTGGCTGAGATTGTAAGCAGGTGTTGCCGTGTCTAGCTTCAAGTCAGGTTTTTAGGGACATGCTCACTCTCTGCGGAGGATGCCAGTGAGGTAGACCTAGTGTCCTTCATTGGTCGGGGGCTGGGGGGCTTCCCCTCAAAAGCATTTCTTCTTAGAAGCAGTGGCAAGCATGCGTGGATAACCACAGGTGATGCCACTCTTTGGGGAGTGCCGTAAGGGCTGGTGAAGAGAGGATGCAGGCTTCTGGGTGGAGTCTCAGGCTAGAGCCCAGCTCTTCACCTTCCTGGGCCTGCACCCACCTCCCAGAGGCCATCAGGATTAAGTCAGAAAGTCACGCAGAGGCAGCCAGGCTTGGCTGGCAGCCGGCTGCAGCCCAGCGCCCCCATCGTATCAAGTGGAGTACTCTCACATTTGAGTCCACCTTCCCTGACTCTGCCTTGGAAGCCAGGGGTAGGGGCTACCAAGTCTTGTGTTCTCTGGGCTCCAGAAGCTGCTGTCATAGATGAGGGATGGATGGGCCCTTTATCCTGAGGCCTTCTAATCCCATTTTCTACTTTCATGTTAATCCTCTTCCGTCTCTGTCTGCCATACACTCAACTCCCAGGGCACTGACCCGGGAGAGCCAGGCCCACCTCCCCTGCTCAAGGGCAGTGCTTCCGGTTGGGGTGGGGCTGTGAGAGAGGCGGGGTCAGCATGGCTATGCCCTGGTCCTCCTTAGCAGACCTGGCTGTCTTTCCAGCCAGGTCCCAGATGAGCACCGTTGCAGTGCTGGACTCACCAGGAACAACACCGTGACGGCGTCAGCTGTGTTTCCCAACCACGTCCTGCCTGCTGACACCTTTCTGGAATGTAGATGTTATTAACTCAGAGTTTGCAGATTAGGACACAGAGGCTGTGGGCGTCCTGGTAGCCAGACAGTACAGAGAGCAAAAAAGCAGAGGTGGCCAGGGTCCCACCCAGCTCTGCCGGGCTCCAGAGCCTCACGCGGAAGCTTCAAGCATCTCTGCCCCTCCATCTCGCTGCCACAAATGGAAAATCTTCATGAGAGACCAGGGCCTTCCCAGGGGAGTAATGATTTCGTTTTGGGCCTTTCCACTCGCTGTCCCCTTTCTTTCAGGGCACGCTGATACCTCTCTACTCCCAGCTGCAAATGCCTCTTCTTCTTTTTTAAAAAATTTTATTTATGTCATGGCCGGCTCAGCCTGCCCTGGGGATGGGGCTGGCACAGCATGTGGTGCCAGGGATCGAACCGCGGTCCCTGAGGTTGCCTAAGCTTGTCTGAGCAGGTACTTTAGCCCGCTGAGCCATCTCAGCAGCCCCTGCAAATGCCCTGTCTGCTGCCAGGAGGAGGCTGTGAGGCAAGGCACACACTCTGAGGAAGAAGCTGCCTGGCACCCTTCGGCCAGGGGTGGGCGGGACTTTCTAAGCCCTGTCCTGCAGATCTCCATTTTAGTCCATCACACACTGGAGTTCGGTGAGCCTTCCTAACTCAGAGTCCTCTGGCTGTGATTCCACCCCTAGCAGTGTCTGTGATTTAGGGCTGGCTGGGAGGGGGCTATTTTCAGTTAAACTGGGATAATCCTCCCGCAGGGCAGCTGGAGCCAGGCCCTCTGCAGGTGTCATTTGCCTCTGGCCTTCTCCGTTGTGCCCACGAGCCTATCTTCTGGGAACCCCTTGAAGCCTGCAAGTTAGTCTGGACTCCTCTTCAGCCGTCTCTTTCCCTGCTTCTCTGTTGAGTGGGACTTGGTCTTTCTCTCTCTCTGTGGACTGTGAGACTGATTTTCTCGCCCCCGCGCACTGCCTCCAGGCTCTCATCACTTTTGGCAGCTCCCTAAGCTCAGCTAGACGACAGCCGCAGTCACCGCCCCTCAGGCTAGATGACTGCTGGAGAGCAAGGGTGCAGCAAAGTCTCACTGTGTGGACTCTTGTTGTGTGTTGCAGCAGTGAATTCAGCTGGGGACCAAGGCTTGTAGGCCCCTGTGAGCCGAGGTCCCTGTCAGAGGGCGGTCAGCGGGGACAGGCTTTCTGATTTGAGTGAGGCTCCTTGGGTCTCCCATTCTGTCCTCTGCCCGCTATCGAAACAAGATGTAGGGCGTGTGACCCGGATGGCAGCACTGAGGGGCAACCGAGGGTCACAGCCGTGTGCGTGGGTCTCCAGAGCCAGCACCAGCCTTTCGCCCAGAGCCTCTGGGAATGTCCCGCATGTGAGAAGCAGCACTAACCCTATCTGCTCAGGGGCAATGGGTTCTGAGAGAAAGCTTGGTCATTCCTTTTAAACCCTCAACGGCTTGGGTCATGTGAGACCATTCTAGACGTCGAATTTGAATGTTGAACAGGAGAGAACGGGGGATTTTAAATAAGGCCGGCATTCACTTGTGAGACTTTTTCTAGCCTCAGTGTCCTCCTAAGCTCTCTTTGTGGCTGCTGTTCGGCTTTGGGAAGCCATAGGCTCCTAGCACTTCCTTATTGGAATCCAGGAAGCTGGGCTGGGTCTTCCCGGAGCTGCTCTTTCTCCCTGCTCTACAGGCCTGCCTGCCTGCCTGCCTGCCTGCCTGCCTGCCTTCCTTCCTTCCTTCCTTCCTTCCTTGTCTTTTCCGAGACAGGGTCTCCCTATGCAGTTCAGGCTGGCCTTGAGCTCACTTCGTAGTCCAGACTGGTCTGGAACATGCAAGGACCCTACTGCTAGGATCGCAGCCATGTGTCACCACACCCTGTGTGAGCTTGTGGAGGGCGGTGGTGACCATGACCAATGCCGTGCGGAGGCCAAGGTGACCTGCTGGAGGTTAGTGGGTCACTGTCCTGGGGGTTCTGTCCTGAGCTGATTCAGTACCCACCAGCTAACAGAGGCAGCTCAAAACCTACCAAGGGGACATTGTTCCTTTGGCTTAGGGCTTTGCATAAGTCAAGCTGAGGTGTTAAAATGGGAACCTTCATGGGGAAAAAGGGAATCTGAAAGTCTCTTGTAGGGTGTTGGTGTGGCAGGCCAAGGTGAGGCACGACCACTGTGGAAGTAGGTCCAGAAGACACAGTTTGGTGTTGTTGGTGTCTGCCACTAGAAGTCCCCTGGTGTGTGTGTGCACACCTGCATGTACACACCACGCAGTTTAGGACTAGCATGTCACGCAGCCCAAGAAACTAGCTTGAGAAGAGCTTTTCCCTTGAAAAGTTGTTTTATTAAGTGATTGATTTTTTTTTTTTTTTTACAAAAATAAACAATTTAATAAACAAGAAGTATAAAAACTTCTGGATATGCAAACTCCAGGAGGGGGCAAAGCCTGGCTTGGGCTGCTCTGCGGCTTTCATTGAAAGCAAATGAGGCAGAAGGCCCCGGCCCCACCCCCACCCCAGGTCCTGGCTCAAACAGCAACCTGCTCCTCCTCCACCCCAGTCTTGGCTCATTGGACGTGTATGTGCCCTGGCTACTAGTCCCCAGGATGGCCCGGGGATGTCCTCTGTCAGGGGCCACAGCCAGGCTCCCGGGAACGGCTTTACCACATCCCAGAGCACTCCCAGTGCCCCGTCTCTCGAATGGAGCTGGGCTGAGAGGACGTTCTGTGAGCAACTGTCCCCATGCGGCTGCTGCCCGCAGTGCCCCGTGCAACAGCGGTGGCAGGGGCTTGGCTACATTCTCACACATGGAACTGTCCCTATTCAGACCCGCCTGAGCCTGGCTTGTCCCCCAGAGCACTGCGGAGGCCATGAGCCCCTCGACCACCAACGCCTGGCCTGGGAGCCAGCAATCTCACACCTAGGCTGGTAAACTCACATTTTAACATTTCGCATTATTGCACGTTTGTCATGGTCACGTCGGTCTGTCTGGGACGTCGGCACTCTCTGCAGAGCTTCCCAGGCGAGGAGCAGTACTGCTGGTGCAAATCCCTCCTGCCCTAGGCAAGCCCAGCTGGCGAGGACGGTCAGCCGGTCGGCAGAACCCCCCGACGGGTCAGCCGGGGGTCCTCACATAGGTGGTCTTGCTGGGATCAGGGGCCACACGGCTCCATCCAGTCTTGAAAAAGACCAGCTTCCGACCTGTGGTGGAGGTGAGAGGTGACACGTTGGTATGCTTCTGTCCCTGGAGGTGGGGCCGCTGTCCTAAGGCTCCCGCTGCCTGGCAACCTCTAGGCAAGTCCGACTGCCTCTCTCAGGATGGCCTCTCCCTGTGGCTCACCTGTCCAGGTGGTCTGGTTGGTGACCACAAAGGCACTGCACTGGGCATGGCTCTCACAGATGTCCACAGCCTCAGCCAGGTTGAACACGGACAGGAGGCAACCGCTGTGGTGGTAGGACGGCCAGCATCGGTAATCCTCCTGTGGGATGGTGCTGTCGGCGATACGCCGGTACTCTGGGGATGGGAACGAAAGAAAGTGAGAACTCTGTGCGCAGGCGGAGCACCGGAGCGCTCGCGCTAGGGGACTGGTTTCCTGCCTAGAGCTGCTAGCGTGGAGATGTGCGCAGCCTCCACTGCTCAAACTGAGTCACTTGCCCATGCAAGAGCAAGCTCCGCCTTAGTTCTGCAGAGAGGTGGGCAAAGGGCTGGGCTGGCCACATATACAGAGCCACCAGCTGTCCAGGGTAGCTGCTGAAGTCTGGGCATTCTAGACTCATAGCACTGGGCTTCCCAGACATATGCATCAGAATCCTGGGGGGACGCCCGAGACTTCCCTTTCTTCCCTGACTCTGACCCAGTGAGTGTAGACGTCACACTGAGAGCTGCCCAGTTTAGAGTGTCTATCTTCAGCCTAACTTTCTCCTGCCCTTGAGGAGAGAGGTTAGGTAAGCTGCTCAGATAGGCCAGTGGCAGTCAGGGAGTCCTGGGGTCAAGCAGCATGTGAATGACCCAGAAATGCAAAACATCCATGGCTAGACTGTTTGAGAGAGGCCTGAGGGCTCCCCTTGATTCAGAGAGAGAGCTACAGAGGCCCCTAACACACCCGGCATCAGGAAGCAGCTCCTTAGAAGGCCTCCTGTTCACCCCTTGCTTCCCATTGCTCGGGGAGCTCCAGGTTTGGACTGATAACGTAGCAGCCCGGGGCCTCTGGCCACCCCGCCCTCCCTCCGGCCTCCTTCTCCTGCCAGGGGCTAGACCAAAGTCCAGGGCTGGCTGTGATTTATGGCCCCATAAACTGTGTCCTCAGGGACAGAGCCAGCCATTGTTCACCTCGTTAAACTTTATTTACAGGGCTAACGAGGGCTCCCCCACCCCTAAGACTGGCCAGGGCTCCCTGAATACAGAGGCTGCCCACCTCTTGCCCCTGCCAACTGTGGCTAAACCCTAGGCTTCCACAGAGGGACCACAGCCCGAAGCCGGTGGCTAAAAGCCTAGGAAAAGCCTGCTTTGGGGCTGGCTTCCGCACAAGGCCCCTGTACCTCCAGCCCACTGTTCCAGCCTGGGGAGTGCAGAGGAAGGAGAGAGAAGCATGCACACGCACACATGTACAGGTGCAGATGTGCGCACGTGTGTGTGTGCACACACACACAGACACACACCCCCACACCACAATCCAGTTGTGTACTAGAAGTGTGCCAGTCACTTTTATATACCTCACCTGCCACTGAATTTCCCTAAGAGCTGGACCCAATCCCCAGATAAGAAAAGTGAGGCTCCCGGAGCAAGTCACACAGCCACAGAGGGGTTTTCGGCCATGCAGAGGACGGGGTCAGAGCACAGCCCATTTCAAGGTAGGACGAAAGCTGCACCAGCTGGGCCAGAGATGGGGGTCTTAAACTGAAGGCTCAACGGTCTTCGTATCACTTCAGGTAAGCCTGAGGGTACCACTGGACAGGTGGGTCGCCAAAGAGAAGCTGAGATAGTCTGCCCAGTGGAGAGCTGCCACCCTGTGTTTCTACCTCCTTGTTCCTGGCTGGGACCACTCACCAGTGCCGCTGCTTGCCGAGGAGTTCTGCAGATACTGCCCGCTCCGGTACAGGTGCAGCACTGTCTCCAGCTGGGCCAGAGTCTCATCCACTCCCCAGGCGAGCTCTCCTGCAGAGGGTGGTGTTGCTGATACGCTGCCTGGGCTCCCGTTCCCGCCTGCAGCTGCTCCTTCTTCCCTCCAGGGCCCAGGCCCAGATGCCTGGTGGCCCGGGGAGGGGCTTTATTAAACGAGGCTGGCTCGGGCAATGACCTCTGGGCCCTGCGCTGCCCTGGGTCACTCTTGCTGGCGGATAGCCAGGCAGGGGAAAGTGCAGGCCTGGAAGCTCACCTGAGGCATTGACGATACTGTCCAGCAGAGGCCGGAGGGAGGGTGGGGCGCTGTGGGGCAGGAGGTATGTGAAGAAAAACCTGTGGCAGAGAGGAAAAGGGGCTCAGGACTCAGCGAGGGTCAGTTCACTTTAGGCCACACTGAGACCCGAGGCCTGTTTTTCTCCTCTTCCTTGACGGCCAGCTGATGCTGACCTCAGCACCAGAGGAGGCCCAGAGGCAGGGCTTCTCAGCCATAAAGTACTTCTAAGAAGTCCAGGGCCAGGCGGGAAAGGGAAGCTGGGTCCCATCAGCCTGAGGCCCTGAGTCGGGCACTATTTTAAGAAGCCTCCAGCTGCCACCCTCCAACCCAGATTCTCCTCCTTGGAGCTATTTTTAGCTTCGTCCTCAGAAGCCTGAACACTTTCTCTTAACTGGCCGGGCAGGAACCTTTCCCCGCCCCTGTGGCCAGCTCAGCTGAGGTTGAGCCTGAACCCTCACCGAACCCCTACACTGAGCATGTAGCGGCACTCACCTGTAGGCATTGTAGAGGTTCCGCTTCTCATTCATGCCCTCACACCAGCCCTGGGCGGAACAGGGCAGGGTGAAGTTCCTCGCTGGAAATTCAAGTACGCAGTCGGCGTTGTTCGTACACGGGGTCTCCTCCACACGTGCGTCATCCAGGTCCGTCACCTTGAGCTCTCCATCCACAAGGACAAACTGCCGAGGGCGGAAGTCCAGCAGAGTGACCGAGCCCAGCGGAGAGTGGGCCAGATGGTGGAGGAGGCGGCCCAGGCTGAGGCAGATCTGAAAGCAGATACAGGGTTGGGGGGCCGGCCAGCCGGCCTGTGCAGGGACGCCCCTTGGGGCTGTTGTAGACTTAGTCCCAAAGCTCAGCCTTTCATTCGCTAGGCCTCAGTGCTCAGGGAGGGTGAGCCCAGCAGCCTAAAAGCTTACAATGACTCTTTCTTTCTTTTTTTTTTTTTTGGTGGTACCAGGGATCAAACTTAGGACCTTGTGTTTGCCAGGCAAGCACTTACTCCACTGAGCTATCTCCCTGGTCCCCTTACAATGACTCTTAACTGATGAACCCACAGGCTGGGTGGACCCTGCAGATATCACAGAGCGGGTGGAAAAAAGCAGCAGGGCTCTGGGGATAGTCTCTTCCCCGTGCTACATCCCCAGGGTGACGGGGAACAGAGCAAGGGCTGGATTGACCTGAAGGTGGCTTGTGGTCCCGAGAGATGGGCCCTGCCTCGAGGGCTGTGTGTGTGTATGTGTGTGTGTGTGGGTGGGTGGGGGCCTCCGGCGTGCTGAGAGCAGCAGGGTACAGAATGCCAAGCTCCTCTCTGCTTGCTTCCTTTTTTAACCCTTTGGCCAAGGGCCGAGGCAGCCTGTGCCCTGCCTCCCTCCTTCTCCCTCCACTGAGGAGGAGTCCAAACTGCTCTCTCTGGAAGGCTGGCCTTCTAAGGAGAACCGGCCCATTCAGGAGCCCTCCTTCCTGCTCACTCGGAAGCGGTCCTCCCAGGAAGTCTGCAGCAGCTGGATCATTTCCACAGGGGCGCCCAGCTCCGTGATGGTGGTCAGCGTGTCGGGGATGTCTTCGCTGTCCTGGTAGCAGTAGCCATAGAGCTGGGGGAAAAACCCAGGGCAGGTCATTAGGTCACAGGGTGGGGGGCGGAGACAGAGAGAGGCTCTGCCACCCCCCCAGGCCATCGCCTAGGCCTTTGCTTTGGCTGAGGCCAGCCAGCAGAAGCAGAGGCAGCTAGAAATAGTGGCGGCACTGTGCAGGTCTGCCCGCTCCCTCACCGCCGGAGTTCCCACTGAGATGGACAGGTGTAGCCGCCATGTGTTAGGCAGGTGGCAGGCACTGCGCTGAACATGCTACATGCAAAATTCACTTCTCACGACCACCCTAATGGGTACGGTGGACACTACCGTTACCTCTCCTTTCAGGAGGGGCAAGTGATCCTGAGGAACTACGTTCCAAGCACAAGGCACAGGAGCTCCCGTGTGCCACTCACATCCTACAGCCCTGTTCCTTTCACCAATGCTGGGTGCCACTGCGCACCCCCTCCTGGCTTTGCTCCCGCTCTACTCCTCATTATCCCCACCGGCCTGGAGCCTCCTCTCTGCTGTTTGGGTCTTGCAGGAGGACATGCAAAGATGCACAATTCTGGGTGTTCTTGCTGACGCGGTTCATGGGTGGATACGTGGCAGGGGGCACTGCTGGTGAGGGAGACTGTCTCTTGGGGGTATGGTCACAAGAAGCTGCGTCCCCCATTTCCCATAGAGGAGGGGCCTGGAACCACTCAGCTGGCCAGGGAAGAACGGCTAGATATTGTAACTCACACCTACCCCCGTGGCCAGGGGAACCCTGCGTCTCTCGACACCCCACAGCAGCTCAAGCCTCGGAGTGGACTCCCAATAGCCACTCTGGGGGGCAGAGCACAAAGGCTGAGTTGGCCAGTCCTGACTAGGGACAGCGGAGAGCTCTGTGGTAGAGGGGTGGCCGGGGAGAGCTGAGCCTGCGGGCTAGACGTCCCTGCATACTATCACCCCTCCTGCCAACAGTCGCATCTTCCCAGCCCCGCTGAGGCCCGCAGGTGCCTCTCTCCTCCTCAGAAGCCAGATGCCCCTGTTCTGTCACAGAGAGGAGGCACAGCTCAGTGCAGGGGCATGAGACTTGGGGGGTCAGGAGATGGCTGTAGGCACCCTCTTGTTTTTCTTTCTCTACCCCCCCCCACTAGCCAAGGAGGCCCCAGACCTAGCAGGGTGGGGGGAGGTAAGGGGAGCAGCCCTGAGCCTGGTTCTCATTTTCTTGCCCAGAGCCTGAGCCTTTGTGGGAAACTTCTGAAGGTTATTAAACACCCGGAGGTCGTTAAATGCGCTGTTAACGAGGTATTAATCAACACCCCTCAGGAAAAAATAAAAAGACACCATTAACTCCCCCTCCTCTTCCCCCAGGAAGCGTGAGGTTGAACATTTCAGTCACATCTTTTGTTTGGGAGAAGAAATATACTTTAGCATGATCAGATTCTGGCCTAAGCAGGCCTGGGGCCCATCTGAGGCCTGAAGCCCCCAGGATGACCTGCAAAGGGTTGTTGAGGGGAGGTCTATGGACTCTCTGACCCTGGGTTACAGAGGCATCTGTCTTATGTGCATTTGTGTGTGCATGTGTCCGCATGCATGCATACACATACACACACACACGTGTAAGCTAAGATGGACAGGGTCACAGAAGACAAGGATATCACCAGGCAGCCTCCTTCTGACCTCAGCGCATGCTGGGCCATGCCCCACAGGACAGGGTATCCTGGGATTTGCTATTAGAGCCCCAAGAGTGAACTCTGGACTGTCCAGAGTAGGGGCACTGGGAACTCTAGGAATGTCTTCTCATTCTTCCTCAGTTTAGCAAATAGTCGGATGGGCTTGCAATCTGAAGTGATTAAAAGGCAGTAACACAACTGTAACTCTACACACCCACCCTGAAGCACGTGGAAGAAGGAAACCACACTGTAGGCTTCCCTGAACACAAGGCTGGAATAACGGAGGAAGCCAGAGGGATGGTGGCTTGGGGTGCAGGGCGTCAAGTACCTCAAAAGCAGTCCGGGAGACACAAATAGGGACCCCCCCTTTCCCCTTTCAGTGGGGCTCTCGCTACTTTAGCAAGTCTTCTGCCCTGAATAACTAATCCCACCTCTTACCCTACAGAATAATAGAACCAGCTCCAGATAGGGTCCGTCTTGGGAGGGGAACGATGCCAACTACTCGGCAATCACCCTTTTCCTGTGCTTGCCTTCTGTGCTGCGGGCCTGACATTACAGGAGAGGACCTCTCTGGCGTCTGTGCTGGGGGCTAGCTTGATGGCTGTCAGGAAGTTTGGTGAGAACACCAAGGAAGTTCCTGAAGACATAGGAAGGTACCTTAGAGGTCAAACCTGTTCTACTAGAGGAGGTCCTGAGTCAAAGAACTAACAATGTCCTGTTAAGTCATTCAAGACCTCTCCACCCCCTCAGAATCTGGCTGACACCCCAGGATTTCCAGAATGTTCCCAAGAGTCCCTGGGAAGTGAAGAGAACAAGATCCTCCCAGTTGGAGTGGCCACGTAACCAGCTGCTCCCTCCCTGAAGTTCTGGATACAGCATCAGACGTTAGCCAAACATAACCAAACACAAGGTCAGCTTTGCCCAACCTTCTTCTACAAGGGCAGGGCCCAGGACCTAGTCAGTGTCTGCCACGGAGGGGGGGTCTCTTGAAGACATGTGAGTGTAAGTAACTTTCTGGCTTATCTTATTCTGAATTGCCCACCCAGCCCTCCAGGCCTAGGGATCTATCTCATTCCTGAGGAAAGGCAGAACCCTTCCTGGAGTTTCTGGTCAGTTCTGCTGGGCACAGAAAGGTGATTCAATCTGAGAATCCTCGGGGCCTGGAGAGATAGCTCAGAGGAATAAGCATCGACCTGGCAAGTACAAGGACCTGGGTTCAATCCCCATCCCCACATGGGGGGCATGCTGTCTCGGACGCAATTAAAAAAAATAAAGTAAAATAGAATCTGAGAGCCCTGAGAGGTGGGAAGCTTGGACATGACTCCTCACAGATGTCTGCACACACCCCCAACTCACTCGGCCAAGAACAGTCAGGGATTCCCCTCTCTGTCTGTTCAGACATGTGCAAAGGGAACCGTTTGTCTCCTCCTAGGCAAACTCAAGGACAGAGATCGGGGGAGAGGGCATGGGGCAGCAGCAATGCTGGGATCCTGAGAGCCCAGCTTTTTAAGTCCTGCTTGGAGGGGACCAGCTGGGGGTATCATCTCTTTCCACCCCCACCAGGTGAACAGGGGAGGCAGCGTCTCAGCAAGAAAGTGGGCCTTTGGCCTTCCTAACTTTCCAGTCCCTTGCCCAAATACACTCCCACAGGGTGACAGATTTTAGGCCCTCTGTCCAAAGGCCTAAGATGCTAAGGCCTCTCCAGAAGCTCAAGTAGACCTACTCGAAGGCCTAGGAGCCCCAAGCTAAGTTCTGGAAAAGACTGTATGTTCTCATTGGCCTCCCTACTCATTCACTACTATGGCTTCTGGGTGCGGTGAGCACTTTCTGGGAGTGAAGTCTGCCTTATGGTCCTCGAAGCCCTTCTCAACCCCAAATGGAAAGTGAAAGAAGCCGGGATCAGGTTCCACAAAGAAGGGACCCCTATCTCCGCATCTGGGAGCTGACTCAGGTAGGGATGTCCTAGTGTCTTGGCTTGAGGTGTTCAATACCCTCGCTCCAGGTGGGAGCAGGGGCTTAATTCTAATCCACTTGGCAACCCTTGAAGTTTTGAACATCCCTGACCTGAACTCGGTCTTTAAGGGAGTCCGTAAGCTCAGAAACTTCAAGCAAGGGAGGTAGGAGCACTTTAACCTGGGCACCGTCACTGGACAACCCATCACTGAGATCAAGAGGTTTCTCCTAGCCCAGGGTCTGGTCCGGGCACTCCCAGACAGAGCCCTCTTGGAGCCCCACCCTCGTACCTGCAGCACGTTGGGGTGCCGCAGCCGCTCCAGCAGCACCATCTCCTTGAGTAGCTTGTGGGCAGCCAGGCGGTAGCAGCCCCTCCGCGCTCCGAACTCGCGCACGCAGCTGCCCAGGTCGTGGCCGCCAAAGTCCACCGCCTTGAGCGCCACCGCGGCGCCGCCGGGCAAGCGCACTCGGTACACCGCCTTGGTGTAGCCCGAGCCCACGTACTGCGCGCCGGACACGTTGCGGAGTGCGGCACAGCCCAGGCGCGGGCCCGGGCCTGGGGAGCCCGCTCCGGGAGCCGGGGGCCAGCCCGGGACGCCGTCGGGCGGGGGCCGCGCGCGCTGCAGGCCCGGCCCGCCCGGAGCCAGGTCCATCAGGCGGCGCCGCTCCGGTCGGCCGGCCCCGCGCCCTGCGCCCCCGCGGGAATAGCGCTGCACCTCCTCGTAGCGCGCGCGGATCTGCCGGGCCAGCTCTCCGCGGGCCCCGCGACGGCCCGAGCCCGGAGCCGCCGAGGGCGCAGGGGCTTGGCCGAGCCGCGGGGGCTCGGAGCCCGGCGCGAAGAGCACGTTGAGGACGGAGCCCAGCAGGAAGGACGCGCAGACACCCGCGGCCACGGCAGCCCGCCGGCGCCGCATCGCTCCCCTCCCCCGCGCGGCCCGGCCGGCCCGGCCCCGCGGCTCAGGCTCCGCGGCGGCCCCCGGCCCGGCGCGCGCGCATGGCCCCGGCGGCCCCGGCCGCGGCCCCCGACGCGCAGCACATCGGCCTGACACTTGCCTCCCGCCGCCCTGCCCCCGCCGCCTATAAGGCCCGGAGCCGCCCCGCCCCGCCCCGCCCCGCCCCGCGCCGCCCGCGCCCCGCCCCTCCGGCCGCCGGCCCGGCCTTCCGCGCTGACTGACGGCGGGACCTCCCCCGCCGCCCGCCCGGCCTGGGGAGCGCGCGGAGGCGGCCGTGGCCGGGCCCCGAGCTCCGGCCGGCGGCGGGGAGCGGGCTGCGGCGCGCGCGAGGCCGGAGAGCGGGCCCAAGGGGCCAGATAACGGAACCGGCCGGCGGGGTGGGGAGATCGGGCGAGGCCGGCGGGTAACGGGCTCCGGAGGGGCCGAGCGGGGAGGCCCGGCGTGGGGATCGCCGCGATCTAGAGCTCCCTCGCCGGCCTGGGCGGGCGAGGCGCGCGGGGCCGCCTCCCGCGGGTGGGGCCGGGCTGGCGGCTCCGGGTCCGGCCCGGGACTTCGGGTGGGGCTGCAGGGAGGCGGGCGTGACTGGGCTGGCACCTGCGGGCGCGGGTGGGACGGAGCTCAGGACTCCGAAGAATGACCCCGAGGTTTCGGGGATGCTCTGCTCCTCTGCCTTCTTTCAACACTTCTGCGATTCCTGATTTTCCTTGTCCCGTAATCTCAGAATCCCGCCGCGGGTGACGCCCTTCCACAGATTCCCAGGGTCTGACGAGTCAAGGATCTAAAACCACGAGCAGAGAGCATTTGTGCCCACGCACACCTTTGGTGTGTGCATCAGTGTGACCCAAGAGGTCACGGTGTCCCAGGAAGGGAGTGTGTACCGCATGTGTGCGTGCATGTGTGTAAGTAAAAGTTGGCGCAGACTCCACCGGAACGGCCGGTCCCTCCTCCTCCCTCCCTGATTGCATCATTAGTGCTAATTGAAGAGCTTTCACACGCCAGTGCTTTAGCTGTTTGGAGTGAGCTCCCCCCTCCTGGGAGATAAGCCGCTGCCCCTCCCCCTCGCCGCGCTCCGCTTCTCCACCGCCCCGACCCTGTCCACTTACCGCCCTGGACACTTCTTGCTCCCGCTGTACAGGTTAATCGTTCTCTGCAGTATCAGAGACCTGTCGGGGAGGGGTGTCCAGACAGGAGATTTTCCGGAGGTCTAAATACAGGACCTCTGTGGTTAGAAAAGAGATGGAATGTTCTGCCCAATTCTTTTGGACATGGAAGCCGAAAGACAAGGGCTGAGTCCTTGATCTCCAGCCCATGCTCACATGAAGGCTGGCCTTCCAGCTTCCATTTCTTGGTCATCTAAGAAGCAGTGGTGGCCCACCCAGGCTACTTTAGCACTCACAGGGAAGGCCTGGGCAGGGTGAGAGCTCTGGGCTCGGTGGAGTCCAGAATCTGGTCTGTACCTGTTTAGCTTTGTGCTGGCCCATGGCTGAAGAGCGTGTGTGTGTGTGTGTGTGTGTGTGTGTGTGTGTGTGTGTGTGTGTGTGTGGTGGCGGTGGGGTGGCTCTGAGCAGATGCCCTTCCCAGCCCTCACACCAGATGTCTCTGGTCTAATTAACTGCTGGGAAAACCAACCTGGGTTTGTAAACAGAGCTACTGGCTAAAGTCAACAGGGAACAGCAGCAAACAGCAAACACTCTCCTCACACTCAGCCCTGGTCCAGTTCAGTCCCTCCTAGTCCCCCCCAGGGGAGAGGGGAAGTAGGATGATCAGAGGCCCCCTGCCCCCAGCTGAGTCAGCGGAAGCCTGTCTGTCTCTGTGACCCCAATATGGCTACCATTTCCTTGCCTGTTCCAGGTTCTCTTCTCCTAGGAAGGAACAGGGATTCTGGGAAGAGCAGTTGCCACCCCAAGATAGGCTGTGTCCTGCTTCCACGATTTCTCTATAAATGCTGGTGCATACTCAGCCATACATGTCCATGGGCCCGGAAGCCACTGTGGAGGGGCTCTTCCTTGAAGAATTTTCTTTGGGGCCTGCCCTGCTTTTCTTTTTTGGCAAAGTCTCCATGGGCAGGGTTTGGCATTGCTGAGTCTCAGCTCAGAGCTGGTGAATAGAATGTGAACATTGTCAGGTTCATTACACATGGTGTAGGTATTATAATAACATGTTCTGAAATTAGATAATTATTCCTGTGATATCTCTGCCAAACTGGAATGTTTCTGTTATGGTTTGAAAGTTCATTGCACATACGGGCTGAAGAAACGGACACAAAAGTGTACACAGGGCACACAGAAGCCTACAGAGCAGGAGCTTCACACACAAGAACAAAGACATTCCGCTGCTGTCTCCCTGGCCCACTTTCAGACACAGTGGAACGTAAGATATGAGATGGAAATAGGTTTTTGGCGTCTGAAAAGAAGGGATTTAACTTTTTGAACAGATTATAGAGTTTCTGAATTGGCAGTTCTTCACCAAACCTTGCTTGTTTGCCTTTTTTTGGTGCCACCCAAGGAGTGGTACTTTTTTTTAGGGTACTGGGTGGGGATTGACCTCAGGATGTTGCACTTGCCAGGCAGGCACTTAAGCTACTGAGCTATTTCCTCAGCCCTATGGAATCATTTTGAAGAAATGAAAGGCACGAAATATGTGCTTTGCTACTGCATGTGTCCATGCTACTCCCAGTGTCCATCTGTCTACTCAAATTCCGGGCAGGGTACACGACCTAGGCCCCATAGACCAGAGCGTGCTCTACGTCTGTGGTGCTGTCTTCGTACTAGCACTGTCAGTCCACACGCTCTTCCTTCCCCAAGGCTCCCGGCAGCCCTCAGACCCTCTGCTCGGATCATAAGGCTCAGTGCTCTGGGCCCAGGATGTGTCTTCCTCTCTCCTTCCACCATCACCCACTGCACCCAAAACAGTGACTTGGATACCAGTGCTATGGAAAGAGACAGATGGCCCAGACTCCAAAAGCTGCTTTTCCTTGAAAGTTTCACCCAGGTACCTTCTTACCATGTGTGGTCCAGTGGTCTCAGCACCTGGATTGTAACAGAATACAGTATCCACCTCAGGCAGCCTTCTGAATCGAAACCCTTTCTTTCCAGCCTGGGTCTCTTTTGGAGTATTAGTCTCCTGTCAAAAATCTGGAGGATAAACTGAAGTGGCCCCCAGGCCTCTGGGCTGAGCCTTGTACTCACCCCCATTATTACCTTTTGGAAAGTCAAAGCCCCTGGCCTGCTTGCCTGTGCTGCTCCAGCTGGCTGCCCTTTATCCCTCTGTTTCCTTCAGTGGGTCTCTTCCGGTTTCTCCTTAAAATGCCCTCTTCCAGTCTTTACACTCCATCTTCAAGCTTTCCCAGAAGTAGTGAGAGACAGTGATTCTGTAACTGGGTACACAGGGCTGGGGGTGGGGGCTGGGAGGTGTGTTCTCGGCATCTTGTGGCTTTGTTTCCTTTGAAAGGTAAGTTACGGAATACGTTTCTCAGATCTCAGGAAACTTAGGTAAAGGGCTTGGTGCTGGGAATCCGAGATTCTGTAACAGTTACCTTTCCTTGGGCACGCCAGTGAAGCTCTTTCTGTTAATGTTCTCCTTTGGAAAGTGGAAGGCCGCTGGGTACAGTGTCACATCATCTCAGTCCTCTGGGAGGCTGAGGCAGGAGGGTGCAAAGTGGGAGCCCAGCTTGGGCACACTCAGGAAATTACAGAGGCTGTCTCAAAACCACAAAAAGGCTACAATACCTATCTCAGTGTGAAGACCCTAGGTTCAATCCCTAGTCACACACGCGCACACACACACATACACAGCGCGTGCCAGGGGCGGGTGGAAAATAACAGCGCCACCATACCCACCACATAAAGTTGAGTGGATGGGATGGAAGAAGACAGCCTGACGTAGGATAAGCCTTCAGTACAGTATGTGTCATCCGTTAGTGGTGTTAATAGCATTAAACAAATAAACATCTGTGACAACATGTTAGACAACTTGGTTGGCTGGCTGTAACGCTGCCTAGAGGCAGCAATGACTTTAACCACTTTCTCTCTTGACTTCCACTGGTGAAATCTCTCAGGCTCCTGGGCTGTGTCTGGACCTGGGAGTTTTACTTCTTCCCCAATCAGCAAACTGCCAATTGATCCGGGGCGGGGCGGGGCCGGGCTCCTGGTGAATCCGCCAGAGAAGACCACGTATCAGAGCTTGAGTTCGCCTCCGGACGCGGGCGACCGGCGCAGGGGCCGAGCGCAGCCTCCGCGGGGGCGGGACGGAGCCCCGGCTCCGAAACGCAGGGGAAGGGGTGGAGCCAGGCGGCCCGCCCCTCCGCCTCCACCTCCCCAGGTAGGAAGTGCAGCTGACATTTCCAAAATATAAAAAACAGATGAAGAAGGTCAAGTTTCCCACAGTGGAGAGCGGGAGCCCCAAGGCAGAGTCCCCAAGAAATTATCTTAGAGGGCTGGGAAGGAGGAGAGGAAGGGATGGAGAGAGAAAGCTGCAGAGACGGGGATACAGCCCCCTGACCCCCAACTCTGAGAAACGTAGCCAGACAAAGACAGACCCAAGGCTCAGGAGCGACCCCTCCACAGGCTCTGGAAAAGAACTTAGTTCCCCTCCGTGGGTCTCAGGCTGGGAACATGAGCTGCTTCAGCTTCAAGACCCTAGTCGCCCTTCCTGAACCCAGAAACCAAATACTCTGAGGCTCCCAGAGCTCCTCAGCTTGGGCGCTACTCTCTTCTCTTCCCTCCCCTGAGCCTGGAACCCAGTGGGTACCCTTAGCCTCCCTTCTGCTCAGCCTCAGCACTGTCAAGACAGACGCTCTGTGCCCCTTACTCCTTTTTTTGCGAGATGTATGTGTGTCTGTGTTGAGCAGGGGTCTTAAGGGCTGGCTTTGAGCTCGCTCATGTAGCCCAAGCTGTCCTGGAACGCCCATCCTCCTGTCTCAGCCTCCGTAATGCTGGGACTGCGGGCGTGTATCACCATACCCAGCCCACACGCTCCTTTTCCCCCTTTGCTCTCTGCGATGTGTGTCCCCTCCTTGACTTCTTGCTTTCGTGGCTGGGCTGGCGGGTGGGTGGGACTGAGAGGTCCCTGTGTTGGATACCACCTGTGAGGGCCGCCTTGGGCTTGGGACCCTTCCCTGAATGGAGACCAACTGAAGGTGTTGGCAGCTGAACAGAGAGAATAGAAAGGCTGAACCCCAGGGCTTCCGTTCTCTGCATGGATGGAGCAGCAGACAAGTACAGGGGCGGAGAGTGGGTCCCTGGGTTAAAAATGGCAGCGGGGGTACTGGTGGTGGAGCAGAGGCCTTGCTCTGGGTCCACAGGGTAGGACTTGGAAGAAGTCACCATACCTTCTCTGAACAACAGACTGTGCCTGGAGTTGACCGGACAGCTTTTCTTCTCATCTGTGGTCCTCAAGAAGGAACAGTTTCTTTGGAGCAGCCTCAGACTGCACTGTGGAAAGTGGCGAGAGAGAGGCCTCAGGGGAACGGCTGCTGAGCTGGTGCCTCCAGCGCTGACCCTTCTCTTCCCCAGCTCTCCCAGGAGGCCACCTGGGGCCCAGGCCCCGAGGAATGCTGCTTTTTATACTGAGGCCTTGGTCCTGCCTTTTGGCTCAGGAGCTTATGGCTTGATGGGGGAAATTCACCCCAAACTTCCAGAGCTGAGGGCCAAGGAGAATGTGGACAGGCAGGGAGCCGGGATGGAGGGGTCAGGCGGGAAGGAAACCTGATGGAGGACGGTTGTGTCCCCAGAGTGGCTGCACCTCAGCCACCCTTGGACCCCTTGATGCACGGTGTGAGGGCAGGGTGGCTGTGCCCATGCTCTTACAGATGGGAGAGTTGGAGTTTGTGAGATGCGGGAGGCTTCTGGACAATGCATCCATTCTACCTGGGAGAATAGACCGGCACGGAGAAAAGCAGCAGCAACTCGGGCCCTCACTCCAGGTCCTTTCTCAGCTCTTCATTCATTTGGGGATAAAAGAAAATTCCAGTCAGATGGGAGAGTCAGAGGGAAGAACATAGGACCCCAATGGGAGCCAAGGCAGAAGTTCCTTAACGTCATTCTGGCCTCCAGGTGACAAAGCTTAGTTGCCAAGCTTTATTATTTTATTGTTCTTATTACTACTAATGACGGAGCGCACTTATTAAATGTCTTTTATTATCACTTAATTCCCTCAGCTGCAGAAGACAAATGCCGTCATTATCTCCAATTTTCATGATGAGAAAATTGACATGGGAGAAGTTGGTCCAGCAGCAAGCAGAGACAGCGAAGTGACACCCAGATGTGGAGGTGGGTTTATTTTATTTTTAAATTTTTATTATTTTATTTTTTTTCTTGTTTCAGAACTTTTGTTTGTTTGTTTATTTATTTTTTTATGGCCAGCTCAGCCTGCCCTGAGGGCAGGGCTAGTGCAGCATGTGGTGCTGGGGATTGAACCGCAGTCTCTGCAGCCACCTAAGCTTTCCTAAGCAGGCGCTTTAGACCACTGAGCCATCCTGCTGGGCCCAAGGTGGGTTTATTTATATCCACAGCTGCTGATTGGGCCCCAGTCTCTGGTGGTCTAGAGCTTCAATGGGATGAGCAAGCAGGAAGCACAGAGGCAGAATGACTCGGCAGCGGGGGATGGGTTTATACGGTGTGCATCAGAGGGACCAGCCTTTTCTAGGAGACAAGAGCAACCAGAACTGGAACAGGAACTGTTACCTGGGAAACTAAGAAACCGAAGTGGACTGGCCGGCAGTGGGGGGTGGGGGACATTTTCTGTTGCTTTAGTAAGGTACTCAAGACAGCTTTGAGGGACCAAGATGCCTTGGCTGTACAGTGAGTGTGTTTTCCTAGTCTGTCTGGCATTAGATGTGCAACGAGATAGAGGTCAGGGCTTGGGCTGGGCTGATTTGACCCATTTGATGATTAATTTTTCTTTTTCTTTGGTGATTCTGCATCGTTTGGAGGGTAAGACCACGGGTGGTCTTTCCAAGCCTGGCACTACATTTCTGGTTGAAAGGCAAGTGTACGGTGTTACCTGAGTATTTAAGGGACAGAAGCAGGTCCTGCTGCCACAGGGGGCGGTGGGGAGAGAAGTGGGGCCCTTGGAGGAGACACCCCCACCCCCAACTGGGACACCCACAGACTCCCGGGGAGAGTCTCAACGCCTAGGAAGAATTTTTCAGAGACCCAAGGGAACCCCATAATCATGTCTTCCTCCTTCTCCTCAGGGGAGTGATAGGGGAGGAAGAGAAGTCAGGAGCGGTGGCTCACTAAGGGTTAAGAAGACTCTGGGAGTCTGCGGAGAATTGGAATAGTTATTCGAAAAATTCCAAAAAGCACCAAAAAGTGGGTAAAAATTACAACTCCCTCCATTAATAGAGATTGTCTGTCGTTGGAGGTGAGCATCACCTTGCCTGTCTTCCTACCTCCTTAGATGTGGGAAGTGGGTGGCATAATCACCGTGACTCCCACAGAGGAAAGGCTCCCTCAGGGACCCTGTGCCCAGCGCCCCCACCTCCCCGCAGTTTTCCTTGGTCTCCGGCATTGCTGTCTCTTTTGATGTTTCCAAACTCAAATCCCAGTCCTGTGCTTTTAAGAAAATGCCTCTCGGAGTTGCTCCCCAGCCCCCAGCCCCTTCCTCCTCCCGTATCTGCTCCGGGGAGGGGGTCTCCTCCCGGTTCCCTCCCACCTCAAAGCACAGCACACATGGGCATCACAGCCATCTGCCAAGCACACCGCTTCCAACACATCATTTTCCTGTTCTGAAATCTTTGATGATCCCCCATCATTTGGAGGGTAATTTAGCCTGGCATTTAAAGTCAGTCGCAGCCTACTGCTTGGATTCTCGAGTACGCAAGCATTTCCTGAGTCCTCGTGGCCGCCGGGTGGGGTTCTTCTTGAATCTTACACCATGCCCTGCTACTGCTGCCGAGGGACACTCTTTCCCATTTACATAAAAGCTTGTCTGGCCTCATGGCATGTCTTCCCTGAAATTCCCCTCCCAGCTTAGTAAACAAGGACCTGGTATAGAGACCAAACTTTTTTTTTTTTCCTTATTTTATTGCTTGTTGGATGAAAAACAGTCTAACCTTACAGTGAAGTTCATTGGTGTGTTCACCTTCCCCTCCCTAGCTTTCAATCCTATTATTTTTTTTAAAGAATTTTTATTTTATTTTATTTTTTCTTGTTTCAGAACCTTTGTTTGTTTATTCATTCATTTTTATGGCTGGCTCAGCCCGCCCTGAGGGAAGGGCTGGCACAGCATGTGGGGATCGAACTGCAGTCCCTGAAGCCGCCCAAGCCTTCCCAAGCAGGCACTTTAGACCACTGAACCATCCTGCCGGGCCCCTCAACCCTATTATTGATGGAGTGTTTTGTCACCCACTAAGCAAATAAAGGGAACACAAAGAATGGCAGAACCTGTGTCCTTCAGCAAATCTTGAAATATTCTTTTTTTTCCCCGCCTCAGGACCAGGGTTTGAATTCACGACCTTGCACTTGCCAGGCACGTACTTGTGCCATGGAGCTATCATCTTCCCAGCACTCCCTTTTTTTTTTTAAAATGGCCAGCTCAGCCTGCCCTGGGGTGAGGCTGGCGCAGCATGTGGTGCCAGGGGTCAAACTGCAATCCTTGCGGTTGCCTAAGTTTGCCTAAGCAGGCGCTTTGAGACCCCTGAGCCATCTCGCCGGCCCTCTTGAAACATTCTTAAGAGGGAAGATTCCAGGCTCTCTTCTTTCATTCTGTCCTCTGAGTACTAGCAGTCTGATAATACCTCTCTCAGACGGACCCCGGGATCTTTGCACGCGCCCTCCTTCCGCGTGGAGAGCCCCTTCGAGGTTGCAGAACTTCCTGTGGCTGGCTTTTTCTTCCCTGTATTCAGACCGGTATCTTCTCACCAGGCAGCCCTCTTCTGTCTGCTCTCTACCACATTCATTCTGCCATATGTCCTCAGATCACTTAGCATTTTCTGAAAGAATCCTTCAGTGTTTGTCACATGTTTACTCGCTGCCAAGCTCTCCTCGTTAGGATCTAAGTACCATGACAGCAGACAGCGTTTCGTGCAGTGTATAGGCTTCCGGCCCCCAGTGCTGACGGCATACAGGAGGTTTTCAGGAATGATGATGGAAAAACCGAACGTGATGTTTCAGAGATTATTCTGGTAAGTCATTTGAACTCTTCCTCTCCTTTGCTTTGGACATCACATGCCTAGGAAGGTGCTCATCTTCTTATCTTTTCTTCAGGGTCATCAGGCATACGTCAGAGGCCAAACCGCTAGTGTCTCCTGACCAGCAGAAAGAGAAAACTTCCTCCGGTCTGAACCAAATCCAGCCTGTTTATCCTGACTGAGCCAGGCTTCCTACAACGGTGACGCGTCCTTCTCCTTAGGGGGACGCTGACAGACTGACAGTCCCTGCCTTGTGCTTCATTCCCTCAGGACTTGCTGCTGTGACTTTTCAGGTGACAATCAGTTAATCCAATAACAGAATCCTGCTAATGTGCTGACAGGACAGGGTGGGAAACAGTGCTCAGTCCCTTCCTTCTGATTCAGGTAACATCTGTGTGTTTAACAGAGCCCTCTGGAGACAATTAAATAAATGCTTTATTGAAACAATAAAATTAATAGGGGTCTCATGGAACTCAATGAAAGGTTTTTAAAAATTAACTTCATTGTTTCTTAAGCTTCCAAACAAGCTTTGGTAGGCCAGGGGCTTGGGTAGGGCCAAAGTTTTATTAAAGCAGGCCGCTGTGCAGAGGTCTGTGCCTAGGGGCTTAGGAGCCCGAGCTTGGGCTTCCGTCATGGCAGGGGCGCTGTGGCTGTTCTGGGTGGGGCCTGGCTCAGCTGGGGTTCCCAGGATTAGGTCTGGTTTGTTCTTAGGACACTGTGGTCCCATAGTTTTGTTAATCCTAAACTTCATGGGGTCTCAGTACCCTTAGATTGGGCATTCCATGAAAAGAAATGTCACGAATCCATTTGTCATGTTGAGGGAAGTCTTCTCCCAGGAAGCTAGGGGGGCGTTGTCTGGTCTGCATGCATCTGTGTCCCTGTCTGTCTACCCCACTGTGTGACCCCACAACAGGTCCCTCCCAGCATGGCACTGCTCACTCATTCTCCCAAGGTCCCACGAAAGTCTAAGGGTTCAGTGTGTCGCAGCAGACCTGAGCTCTGGGACTTTGGGCAGACCTGAGAGCCATTCTGCTGAGTAGGTTGGGGGGGGGCAGGCGACTTCTTCCTGAGAGCCTAGCCCGGCTGGGAGGTGTGGGACTCTCCCAAAGGATGTGGTTCTCTGTCCAGAAGATGGAGCTGCCACAGACTGTCTTCAGGAGCCTCATTATTCGTATCAAGGTAGCTTGCTGATTCAAACCATCTGTGGGCTTGTGAGGTTTGATTAGACTTGGCGTTTCCAACCCGGGGCTCCCGACTTACGCCCTAGGAGTGTGAGGAGTAGATCAAGGGTGTGGTGGAAGTGTGTGGGGTGCCCCGTTTCTCTGCGCCTGGACTCCTTGCCTCCAGTGACTGCAGGACCCGAAGCCCCTGCCCCTCGTGTCCTCTGAGGTGCTGGTGCCGTTCTGAGCTGCAGGTCAGACGACTTCTGCTCTTAGCTCTGCCCTACACTAGTTGCAACTCTGAGCACATTATTTGGCCTCTCCAGGCCTCAGTTTTTTTTTTCATCTGCAAAATGGGGTTAATGACACCTGCTGTGGTTATTTTGAGGATCAAATGAGGCACAGGTGTGACTCACTTTGAAGTGCATGAAAGCAAGAGTGTACAGAGGTCGTTTGCATTAAAGGTGCTCTGCCTTAGGAAGCAGGACCTTCCACCTCAGAGTCACTGTTCCCTAGCCCTGACCTCACTGGCAGCTGGTAAGGGAAAGGGGATGAGGCTCTGGGGGGGCTTTCCTTAACCCCGCTGGCACCCACATCCCCCCTAAGGACAGTTTCTCCTCCCTGCCCGGATCTGGCAGCCCCTAGTTTCCCAGACAACAGTTCTTGGCGTCATTTCTGACTTTCCCCGCTCCTTTATCCCCTCACATCTACTCTGTCAACACATCCTGCCTCCACCTTTGAAATCTCTCCTGGCCTCACCTTTTCCTCCCCGTCTCGTTGCCATCACCTTGGCCTAAGCCATCATTATGGTGGCTCCTGTGCGAGCTCCCCAGGGGGCTGCCCCCTCCGGCTGCCAGGGAGCCTTCGCATGCCCGGCCTCCCGTGCCTGCACGGGGCTGCTGGCTCCATCCCCCGCCCCTGACCCCGTCCGCCCTGTGTAGCCCCCTAGGGATGTCACCAGTCACCAAGGCCGCGTCTGTGTGTGCGTCAAAGCCCTACCCCATCCCTCCATGGGTCTCTGCAACAGGACTTTCTCTGGTTCCTTGGTCACCTGTCTGAAACCAGCCCTGCATCTGACTCTCCTCCAGAAAGCAGGGCCCACTCATGCTTCTGTGGCCCTGCAGGGCTCTTGATGTCCGCCCTTTGTCTGCCACCCACTTATGTCCCTGGCCACCACCCTCAGAATTGTGCTAGGGTGTCGTCCTGTGGGACTGTCCCTGCTAGCCTAAGTTCCCATGATTGCTATCAATGGGGCTCACTAAGCATCAGCATTCTTTCATTTCTCATGCGCTGCGCTGCCTCCCTCACCTACCTGGATTGTCGTTCTTGGAGGCCTGGGATCCCTCTTCTATCTTCCCTATGGCATCTGAGCAAAGCTTGGGTGCCGAGTAAAATTTTTGTTGATTAGGTGGACAAAGAGGCCTGGTTTGGTGCACGGAGAATGGAGATTCTCTGTCCTCCCACACAGAGATTTCTGGCCCCTCTCGGCCTCCTGCACTGCACCCCTGCTCTTCAGAGTCTCCCTCCCCCCTGCTAGGTCTCCATCCATCAGTAATAAAGCAGGAACAATAGGGGGTTTCTTTCTAATTAAAGGGAGCAGTTAGTGTTTCCACTTCAAAGCCCGGAGAGAGAAGACTTTTGTTCCTCAGGCCTGGGAGCTCTGGAAGCCCTGGTTGGGTCGGGAAGGGGAGCCCCAGGGCCAGCCAAGCATTAAGCTCCTGGGCCTGAGATTCCCCCATTTGCGGGCAGAGAAGCTCAGATTTAAAACAACAACGTAATTTGGTAACTTCAGCGCTGATAAAACAGTTGGGGGAATTTCTTCTCTCCCAGTGTCTGAAGCCAGTGTTATTACAGGTGTGTGCTTCTCTGTCGCACACCCCGCTGGGCCCGGTTGTCCCAGCACACACATGGGCCGCGCCATGCTGTCTCACCTGTGTGGGGTTCACAAAATGCACATGGTGCGCAGTTACTGGGTCCAGCCCCTCGCCCTGTTCCCGGGGCCCTCTGCTCCCCGACAGACCCACCTCTACACCCACAGATCATCTTTCTACCTTTGTGCTCAGGGAAGAGGGATGGGAGCTTGAGAGCTGCCTGCGTGCTCTGCAGCTGCAGGTCAGCCTGAGCAAAGTCCGCTTCCTCTCTGTGCACATGGGCAGCAGCCTGATTTTCTAGCCTGGGCCCAGACTAATTCCCACCCTAATTATGAACTGACTCCTGCCTCTGCCCACAGACAGACTCAAATCCCCAAGTGACCACAAACGCAGGCCCCCGTACGGCCACCGACAAAGCTCCACAGTAGCCACAGAATGTGTCCTATTGGCACGAACAGAGAACCAGCGAAAGCTACACTCGGGGTCTGTGGTCTGATAAGCGTCCCATCAGTTTGACCTGTGGATTATAAAGAGCTGGGAAGAGAGCTCCCCACACCCCAGTTCCATCCCAAAATGCTTCGGAGCCCGCATCAGCCATCTGGCCATCCACGAGTGCGTCCACGCTACACCAAACACCTATTCTTTGGCACGTAGTGGCAAGTGAGCCTAAACACAGACCCCTATCCTTAGAATGTGAGATTAATTGCATTGGTATTGATGTTTTATTTCTTTTTTCTTTTAAAATTTATTTGTTTGTTTGTTTGTTTGTTTTGAGACAGGGTCTCACTATGCAGTTCAAGCTGGCCTTCAGTTCACTTCTGTAGCCCAGGCTGGTCTCAGACTTGCACTAATCCTCCTGCCTCAGCCTCCCAAGTGCTGGAATTACAGGCATGCACCACCATGCCCAGCTTTATTTCTTTTTTTTACAGAGAATATAAAATAGTAAGAAAAAAATACAAATGATACAAAATTTCACTCAACAAAATAACAAGAATTTGACAATGGTAGTTGTATTGCATAATGTTGTTTTCAAATTAGTTGCTTAGATTACTACTACACATGAGCATGCAAAATTGGGTTAAAAAAGTTATAAGAGGGGCCCGGCAGGATGGCTCAGTGGTCTAAAGCGAAAGCTTAGGTGGCTGCAGGATCTGCGGTTCCATCCCCAGCACCACATGCTGCACCAGCCCTGCCCTCAGGGCAGGCTGAGCTGGCCATAAAAATAAATAAATAAACAAACAAACACAAGTTCTGAAACAAGAAAAGAAAAAGTTATAAGAAATTAAAAAGAAGAAAAAAAAAATTTTAAACATCAATGGCTCCTTTCAGTAGACCAGAGGAAATCAGCAGTACAATTATGCAACCTGTCCTGTGTATGTACACGAATATATCTTTTCCATCTCTTTCTTCTTGCCTTCTCTCTTTTCTTTCTTTTGTCCTTTTCCTCATCCCAGTTTTTCCTTCCCTTTGAACAGATTCTCTCTCTTTCACAGTTATCTATTGTACACTCTGTGTTCAAGCCCCCCCTTCTTGGGTCAGGGATGTGGCTCTGCCTGTAAGCACCTGCCTGGCAAGTGCAAGGTCTTGAGTTTAAAGAATTTTTTATTTTATTTATTATTTTTATTCTTGTTTCAGAGTCTTTGCTTGTTTATTCACTCGTTTTTATGGCCGGCTCAGCCCACCCTGAGGGCAGGGCTGGCGAAGCATGTGGTGCCGGGGATCGAACCGCGGTCCCTGAAGCCGCCCAAGCTTCCCCAAGCAGGGGCTTTAGACCACTGAGCCATCCTGCTAGGCCCCAAGGTCTTGAGTTTAATCCCCGATACGGCAAACACAAACAAATAAACAACCCTAGATAAAGCCCTCACCAGGTCTCCTTTCCTTGATATATTATGGTAGGTGGGTCACTTAACCTTTGTGTCTCAACTTCCTAGTGGATAAATTTAGGATAATAATACTAACAGCCTCTAGGATGACACAAGGATTATGCAAAGTCATCTATCATGTGGGAACACAGTGCCGGGCACATGGAGCGAATCCCATAAGTAATACGGATGACTTAACCGTTCCTTCTGTTGGGGGTGCCGAAACACACGCCTCAAGTTACAGATCAGGACAGCGTAGGCTGTGCAGTTGCAGATGGAGGAGGAACTAAGAGAGTCTGAGTCTGCTGGGGTGGCAGGGAGGGCTCCTGGAGAGGGCAGCAGCCTTGGGCAGAGGCTCCTAGGGGCCGGGCTTAGCTGGGCTGGCCAGGCCTATTGGGTCCAAGAGGAAAGGACATCAGGTATTTTCCACTGGAACCGAGGATGATCTCCCGCTGCAGACAAAGGACGGTGTATTCTGCAAACCCAGAGAGGCACTGTTCCCACGGCACACCCAGTGCAGGCAGTGAGCTGAGTAACCAGCTAAGCTTCCAGGGAGTCTTAGGTGCTGGGGTGACAGTGGGGGTGGTGGCCATCGTGATGCAGTGGCGTGGAAAGCAGTGGGCCGTCAAGGTCTTCAGCTGCCCGCCCTCCCTTAGCTCTGCCCTTGCTCTCAGATCCTTCTCTTCCCTGACCCTCAGACCCCTTTCCTTTATGCTCCCTGACCTTGGTGGAGAGCCGAGGGATGCTCTTACTCTTGGTGGTCCCAACTGCTCCATCCGGGGTCTCACCTGGCTGTCGCAGGGTGGCTGTGTCCACACCCTTGATCATGGCGGTGTGGTGTGGGGCATGGCCCTGCTGGGCCTAGTCTCTCTCCTGATTATTTCTCCTTAATTGAGCGTAAAGAATGTGAGGAATGTGGAGGAGGCTGTGTGAGGAAGGTTGCTGCAGCCCCCTGGGGACCTGCATTCTGGGCTTTGGGTCAGGAGGACTGCAGATGGCTGGAAGAGGGAACAGCCCCTGGCACAGAGCGCCTGGGCTCCTGAGCCTCACTGCTCCAGGCTCCAACCCCTCTCTCCTTTGCCCTGGGGCACCCTTGTC
>PVJA010028388.1:10993-27760 GCA_004027025.1 Myocastor coypus | reverse complement strand
TGAGACAGGGTCTCGCTATGCAGTTGAGGCTGGCCTTGAGCTCACTTTTGTAGCCCAGGCTGGTCTCGAACTGCACCAATCCTCCTGCCTCAGCCTCCCAAGTGCTGGGATTACAGGCGTGCGCCACCACGCCCGGCACTGTAGCTTTTTTAAAAAAATGTATTTTTACGCTGGTATCCCCAAACTTTTCATTACTATGTTTTTATAGTAAAATTTGATATCAGCTGGGTACAATAGTGCACCTCTGTTTTCCTGGTACTTAAGCAGCTCAGAGAGTAGGGTTGCAGATTTGAGTTCTGCCTGGGCAGTTTAGTGGTACTCCCATCTCAAAAAACAAAAAGGGCAACAAAGCCATATAGGTCAGGGGTAGAGTACCCCAGGTTATGTCCTCAGAATCACAAGACCAAAAGATATTTGAGTGATTTTTTTTTTTTTTTTTTTTTTTTAGTACTGGGGATTCAAACCTTGTTTGTGGTAGACAAACACTTGATCACTGTGCTACTCATATAGCCCTGTGTCTTATTTATATTTCTTCTACACATACTTTTTTCTCTTACCTTTTTTTGTGTTAAAGGAAGTATAGCATTTTTATGTTGAATTTATTGTATCCTGGATTTAATAGATAGCTATAATCTTATGGTGTCAATTAGTATATTTTTCTGTTCTGGTGTTTCCTGTAAACTGATAAATCAATAGATCCAGCATTTTATTACATCAGATCAGAAGTTTTTTTTGTTGTTTTTTGTTTTTTTTTTCCACTTAAAAGTGTATATGTGAGCCGGGCGTGGTGGCGCACGCCTGTAATCCCAGCACTCGGGAGGCTGAGGCAGGAGGATCGGTGAGAGTTCAAGGCCAGCCTGAACTGTACAGCGAGACCCTGTCTCAAAAAGACAAAAAAAAAAAAAAAAAAAAAAAAAAAAAAAAAAAAAAAAAAAAAAAAAAAAAAAAAAAAAAAGTGTATATGTGGATACAGGATGATATGATGAATCATGTACACCTATCCTCAGTGCTTAATAAGTTATGCTCGTTCATTTATATACCTCATCCACTTTCTACTCAAGCTGTATTAACTCTTTGTTTCTGTTTGTATACATTTCTGTACAGATGTCTCCTCACACCCACTCCATGTTGAGAATTGAACCCAGTTGCTTGCACCATGTGTTAAACAAATGCACTGCCACTGAGCTATATCCCTTGTCCCTCTCCCCTTTTTTTTTATTCATTTGGCACTTTAGGGGCCAGTAAGATGGCTCAGTGGCCTAAAGTGCCTGCTTTAGGCAAGCTTAGGCAACTTCAGGAGCCACGGTTCAATCCCCAGCACCACATGCTGTGCCAGCCCTACCCCCAGGGCAGGCCAAGCTGGCCATACTAAAAAATAAAAAAGTCAGATTAATTTTGCATTTTAAATCATACTTTAAGGCTGGGTGTGGTGGTGCGTACCTATAATCTCAGCATTTGAGAGGCAGAGGCAAGAAGATGTTTGAGACCAGTGTAGGTTACAAAGTAACCTTAAGGTTAGCCTGAACTGCATACTGAGACCCTGACTCAAAAAGTCCCCCAAATAAATAAAAAATAAAAATCACACTTTAATAACTATTGACTATTGTTAATAACTATTGAAAGTTTAGAGTCCAGGATAGGGTTGTGATGCTATACCTGATCCATCTAATCACAATTAGGATTGCAGTATGATCATGACATTTTAGAAGACTTACCACTAAAAGGTTCAGCATTCCTAATCAGAAAGTCTGATGTTTGAAAATCATGTCACTATGAAAAACACCTTGTCTGAGTGGATATGATGAGTTGCAGTAAAAATGAGTGCTCTTAGCTGGGTGTGGTGATACATAGTGTAATCGCAGCACTTAGAGGGTTGACGCAGGAGGCTAGTTATAAGTTCAAAACAGGGCCGGGCTGCAAGTGAGCTCAGAGCCAACCTGAGCAGCATATCGAGACCCTGTCTCAAGAAACGAAAGCAACAAAATCCCTATATGCAAAACAGTTGTACTTCCAAGGGCTGGGGAGATAGCTCAGTAGAATAAGTACTTGCCTGGCAAGCACAGGATCCTGAGTTCAATCCCAGGTACTGAAAGAAAAAAAAAAAAAAAAAAAAAAAATTGCACTTTATTAAAGGTGTAACTATAGGGGCCCGGCAAGATGGCTCAGTGGTCTAAAGCGCCTGCTTAGGAAAGCTTGGGCGGCTGCTGGGACCGAGGTTCGATCCCTGGCACCACATGCTGCACCAGCCCTGCCCTCATAAAAATAAACAAACAAAAATTCTGAAACAAGAAAAAAAAAAAAAAAAAAAAAAAGGTGTTACTATAATCAACATAAAAGTTACTGTGACTTTTTTTTTCTTTTTACTTTTTTCTTTTTATGTTTTTTGGTGGTACCAGGGATTGAACTCTGGATGTTGCACTTGCCAAGCAGGTGCTTATGCTGCTGAGCTGTCTCCCTGGCCCTACTGTGATTTTTCTTAAATGAAGCACGTTTTAACCCTCTCATCTCCCAACTCCCCATTTACTTACTGAGATTGAACAGAGCTTTTTACATCCCCAGCCAGCTCTTTTTCGTTTTTTTTTTTGTTTGTTTGTTTGTTTTTTTGACAGGACTGGGGTTCAAACTCACAACCTTGCACTTGCTAGGCAGGCACTTGTGCCATGGAGCTATCTCCCCAGCATCTTTTTCATTTTAATAGAGAGGTCTATTGCGTTTTGTAGGTTGAGCTTAAATTTGAGATCATCCTACCTGAGTCTTTTTTGAGTGCTGCAAATACAGGAATACACCATCATACAGTGCCTTGCAGTGTTTTAGTCTTTTAAAGAGCTTTTAGAGGAAGGCTACATGAGTTTAAGGATACTTAGCAACATTTGTACAAGGTTTTGTAACTGGTTTTATTTCTCAGCTACTGCTAGAATAGGATACTCCTAAAGAAGTTTTACCCATAGTAAGCCTTTGGGTATAGAGTACAAGTAATAGGAAAAAAGAAAGAGAAGGATGGAAAGAAGGGAGAAAAAAAGAAAAGAAAGCATCTGGATATTGTGGCACATGCCTATCCCATTGTTCTGGGAGGCTGGAGCAGGAGATCAAAACTTTGAGCTAGCCAGGGCAAATTAGAGAGACTATGTCAAAATGAAGAATGGGGCTGGAATGTAGTTAATTATTGGACTTGAAATTAAACTTGGGTTTAATTCCTAGTACTGGGAAAAAGAAACAAACAGTATAATTCAAATGATGTTTGAGAAATGAATGGAAATTCTTTTAGTTTAATTGAAGCTGCAGTGTATAGGCAGTTTATCCCTTGTGAGGCAGTTTCATAGGCAGCATAACCCCAAAATGAAAATCCTGGATGTGGAATCAGATAAATTTGGATTCAGTGCAGATCTGATACTTGTGAAATGGATGGTTTTGATCAAAAAAGATAACTACTGAGGCTCAATTTCCTCAAATACAGAAAAGCACAGAGGTGGTTAGACATAGTGTAAAGATTTATTTATTTACTTTTTAAGTTTTGGTACCAGGGTTTCACTATATAGCTTGGACTCATAGCGATCCTCCTCTCTTTTCAGTGCTAGGATTACAGGCATGTGGTGCAGCATATGGTGCCGAGGATCAAACCCCGGTCCCTCCTCTTGCCTAAGTAGGCACTTAGTTAGCTGAGCTATCTTGCCAGCCCTAATGTAAAGCTTATTTACCATAGAATCTAGTTCATGTTAAGTTCTGAAAGTAACAAATTTTTGGTCATATTATTTAGATTTAATAATTTCTCCTGTTGTATGTAAAGTTTTACAGAATCAGAATGCTAGAAATGAAAGGAATCTTAGAGGTCATTTGATCTAAGCAATTGTTTTCTAGAGAAGAGAAGGTGAAGAAGGTAATAGTGTTTGACACTACTCGTGCCTGGCCTCAGAGCTAAAACCAGTGGTACTCTGCTGGAAATGATAGAAATGGAAGTGCTAGACTTTAGAGTCTAAATTATGGTTCTTGCTAGAATGTTTTCAGTTTTGGTTTGAGTACTATGATCTCTTTATTAAATGGAAGTCCAGTTCTAATGTTTCTGAGTGACTAACATGTTGGGGCTTGGTGAAGCAGGGTCTCACTGTATAGTTTAGGGTGGCCTTGAACTCATTTTGTAACCTAGGCTAGCCCCTACTAAGCAATCTTTCTGCCTCAGCTTCCTGAGTGCTGAGACTACAGGCATGGGCTACCACACCCAGCAGAGTGACTGATGTTTATAAGATACATAGCATTCATTTTATTTGCTACTATTGTTATTTTTTAATTTTTAAAAATTTTTATTTTAATTTTTTCTTGTTTCAGAACTTTTGTTTGTTTATTTATTTTTATGGCCAGCTCAGCCTGCCCTGAGGGCAGGGCTGGTGCAGCATGTGGTGCCAGGGATCGAACCTCGAACCTCGGTCCCTGCAGCCGCCCAAGCTTCCCTAAGCAGGCACTTTAGACCACTGAGCCATCCTGCTGGGCCCTAATGCCTGCTTTTGAATGGCATTATAAAAGATTTTAAATTGTAGAATGTTCTGAGGCAAGAATATTACTGTTATGTGTTTGAGGCCAGTGTGGGCTATATAGTCAGTTCAAAGCCAGTCTAAACTATATTAGAGGTCCTGTCTCAATAGAATATTTTTTCATGGTTAATTTATGTGGCTCATTGAATTTAATAGTAATATTTAATTTTTTTTTCAGAGGTCGAAATAGCAGCAAAGGACTGCCTCAATCTACGGTGAGTAAATTCATTGTTAGCTATTTTTCAAAATTTGAGAGCTAAAATAACTGTAGACCAAATGCAAAGTCAAAAAATTGCCTTGATTTTATTGGAGATAACTCTTATACAGGTTAGTAATGTGATACAAAATTATTAGCTATATGTGTTATTTTTTGATAATGACTATAAAATATAAAATTGCCTATAAATAGCATTTTTTGTCACATGTAGTTATTTGCTCTTTTATAAGTTTTTAAAGGCAGATGTAAATGAGTAACCTTCAAAAGAAAAATAGAACAACAGGACTGGAGTTTGTAAAGTTCTTGGGTCTTTTTATGTTGAATTAATGTGTGCATTTGCCTTTTATGTTGAATTTATATTGAATTAACATTAATTTTGTATTGAGTTAATCTTTTGAAATTCCTTTTGGTTTTCTTCAGTAGAAAGGGCCCTCTGGTTTTAGGTTTTGGAACTTTAACAGTAAAATTAAAATGAACATATGAAGCATAAGGTAGACACAAATTTAATGATTGATTAGCTTGTCACTAATTTTTAGTTTTTACCTTTATTGGACAGGCTGACTTTAGGAGAACACACAGTGTGTATGTGTGTATGTATGTATATATATATATATATATATATAATTTTGTTTTGTTTTGTTTTGTTTTTTTGAGACAGGGTCTCACTATGCAGTTCAAGCTGGCCTTGAGCTCACTTTTGTAGCCCAAGCTGGTCTCAAACTCACACCGATCCTCCTGCCTCAGCCTCCTAAGTACTGGGATTACAAGCGTGTGCCACCACACCCGGCTGCAGTATATATATATTATGATACAGACTATCATGGTGACCACATCACTTTTTTTTTGTTTTGTTTTTTTCTTTTTGAGACAGGAAAAATCTCATAATGCAGTTCAGCCTGCTTTGAGCTCATATACCATCGGCTGGCCTTGAAACTCATGCAGTCTTCCTGCCTCAGCTACTTCTGAGTGCTCAGATTACAGGTGTCCAACACCACACCTGGCTAACTATATTTCTTTAAGTACACATATTGATTCAGATATGCTTAGAAAGCTAGCTAGAGTTCTTATATAAAGGTGTATCCTTCCTACCTCATTTATTTATTTAAGATATATTTCATGCTTTTTAGGGTATAAGTCTGTGAGGGTTTTGGGGGTGGGGAGAGCAATGCTTGGACCACATTCAGAATTATTATTATTATTATTATTATTATTATTATTATTATTGTCTTTCTGAGACAGGGTCTCCCTATGCCGGTGAGGCTGGCCTTCAGCTCACTTTTGTAGCCCAGGCTGATCTTGAATTTACATCGATCCTCCTGCCTCAGCCTCCCAAGTGCTGTGATTACAGGCGTGCTCCACCATGCCTGGCACATTCAGAATTTTTTTGCTTGTGAGCTACATTCCTAACCCCTAAAGATACATGGAATTCTATAACTATCCCTACATGGATTTTCTTTTTTTTTTTTTTGTGGGAGCAGGGTTCAGACTCAAGATCTTGCACTTACCAGGCAGACTCTTGTGTCATGGAGCTATCTTCCCAGCCCCTGTAACTATCCCTACAATCAAGGTAGTTCAACTGTTTTCCATCACCTGCCAAATCTCTGGTGTCACTTTGCAGTGAACCCTCATTCCCCAACCATTGATTCCCTGTATGTCCCAATGGTTTTATCTTTCATTCTCCATATTCTAGTCATATTCTCCATTGATATGAATGATTTCACTGTTAAAAACCTTACCTGTTAGGGCCCGGCAGGATGGCTCAGTGGTCTAAAGCTCCTGCAGTATATATATATTATGATACAGACTATCGTGGTAACCACATTACTTTTTTTTTGTTTTGTTTTTTTCTTTTTGAGAGGTTCGATCCCCAGCACCACATGCTGCACCAGCCCTGCCCTGAGGGCAGCCTGAGCCAGCCATAAAAATAAATAAATAAACAAAAGTTCTGAAACAAGAAAAAATAAATAAAAACCTTACCTGTGTTCTCTAAGGCAAAAGAAAAACCTGTAATACATGTAAGGTATTATAAAGATAACATAAGTGTTAAAAAAGTTGACTTTTAATATATATACAAATAAAAACATTAATTTGTAATACTGCATTCTATCTCAACATTCCAGATTTCTTTTGATGGAATCTATGCAAATATGAGGATGGTTCATATCCTTACATCAGTTGTTGTAAGTTACCAGATTATTGGGAGTAAATTGCCTTGGGAATAAAATAAAATAATTTAATGAAGTTAAAATGTTAATGAATGATTCTCAAAATGAAATTCATTAAGTCATGTTTAATCAGGATAATTTAGAAAAAATAGATTAAACTATCTGATCTATTATAATTCACTGTAAACTTGTTAATTCTGCATTCTATAAAATAGTGTTTATAGTCTTTTGTGCATTTTCATCTAAAGTAGATGGGGTCAGAAATTTGTTTATAGTTGTTTTTACCTTTAGTATTTAAATTCATACTATACATTCTGAGTAGAGCCTTCTGAAGAATTTTGAGAATTCATCATGTTTTGGTTGGAAATATCCTATTCTGTCAGTGAACACTTAATATGGAATGAAGCTGGATGAATTATAAATCTAAAATGAAAACTTTTCTCTCTGATGATGGGGTATATTATTGTTTCTTAAAATATTAATTGTATGTTTTTAGGGATCCAAATGTGAAGTACAAGTGAAAAATGGAGGTATATATGAAGGAGTTTTTAAAACATATAGTCCTAAGGTAATTTTTACTTTCTCTTTTTTATTAACGCAAATCAATTTCTGTATGTATATTTTTCTACATAGTATCTATTTCTGATTTAGTAATTTCTAGTTATGAACTGAATATAACTGTCACTGTTAAATTCACATAGTAGTTTTTCTTATAAAACTAAAAGAACATCTTGAGGCCGGGCGTGGTGGCTCATGCCTGTAATCCCAGAACTTGGGAGGCTGAGGCAGGAGGATCAGTGCGAGTTCAAGACCAGCCTGGGCTACAAAAGTGAGCTCAAGGCCAGCCTCAAGTGCACAGTGAGACCCTGTCTCAAAAAGACAAAAAAAAAAGAACATCTTGAGCCAGGTGTGGTGGTTCATGCTTGTAATTTCAACATTTAGAGGACTAAAGCCAGTGGGATTGTGAATTGAAGGCTTGTGTGGGCAACTTAGGGAGAATCCATCTTAAGAACAAAACCAGGGGCCCAGCAGGATGGCTCAGTGGTCTAAAGCGCCTGCTTAGGAGAGCTTAGGTGGCTTCAGGGACTGCGGTTCAATCCCCAGTGCCACATGCTGCATTAGCCCTGCCCTTATGGCAGGCTGAGCTGGCCATAAAAATAAATAAATAAACAAAAGTTCTGAAACAAGAAAAAAAAAAAAAAAGAACAAAACCAAAAAACCCAGCAGGATGTGTGGTAGGGTACCCCTGTAATCCTAGAACTTGGGAGGCTGAAGCAGGAGGATTGCTACCAGTTTAAAACCAGCCTCAGAGCTGGGTATGGGGGCAAATGCCTATAATCCCAGCACGCTGGAGGCTGAGTCAGTAGGAGCACTGCAAGTTTGCGGCCAGCCTGGACTACATAGTGAACTCAAGGTGAGCCTGAACTATACAACAAGACCCTGTCTCAAAAAACAAAGACCGGGGCCTGGCAGGATGGCTCAGTGGTCTAAAGTGCCTGCTTAGGAAAGCTTGGGCTGCTGCAGGGACCGAGGTTTGATCCCTGGCACCACATGCTGTGCCAGCCCTGCCCTCAGGGCAGGCTGAGCTGGTCATAAAAATAAATAAATAAACAAACAAACAAAAATTCTGAAACAAGGAAAAAAAATTCTTAAAAACCCCCCAAAAAACAAAGACCATCCTTGGCTACATATTAAGTTCAGGGTCAGCCTAAATTAGAGCAAGACCGTATCTTCAATTAAACAAATAGCTTCATGCTTGATCCTGGGGTGTGTGTGTGTGTGTTTGGTTGACTGTTTTGTTTTTGAGAGACAGTCTCAGTCTCACTAGTTAGTTCAGGTTGGTCTTGAAATTACTGTGTAGCCTAGGCTGACCTGGAACTCACAGTGATCCACTCGGTTCAGCATCCCTCAAGTGATGGGATTACAGGCATTCACCACCATGCCTGGCTATAACTTTTTTTTTTTTTTTTCCAGTACCAGGGATTGAACTTGACCCTGCACTTGCCAGGCGGGCGCTTATTCTACTGAGCTATCTGCCCGGACCCCTTACCTCGTTTTTAAAAAAAGTTTTATTTTTTGCTCTTTTCTTTATGATACTGATTTTTTTTAATGATTTAGTACAAGGTCTACAGGGTTTTACTACACAGATTGAACTTATACTGATCCTCCTGCTTTCAACCTTCTAAGCACTAGGGTTATAGCTGCACGCCACCACGCCCATTCTCAGCACACACCTGGACCCGGGAGCAGCACTGCATGCTGCCTGGTCTCTGTACCTGCCTATGTAGTCACTTTAGTCTGCTGAGCTGTCTGGCCAGTCCAAGATACTGATTATTTTAATGGCTGGCTTAGTAATTGAAGAGAATCCTCTTCTCTTTCCCTTCCCTTTCTCCTTCTTCCTCTTCCCCTTCCCCTTCCCCTTCGCTTTCCCTTCTTTCCCTTCCCCTTCTCTCCTTTTCTTTTGTACTGGGGATTGAATTCAGAACCTTATCCTTGCCAGGCAGGCGCTTAGGTCCCTAAGCTATCTCCCTGGTGAGATTTCTTGATTTATGTGCTTATTATGTTTTAGCTGCTTTCTGCAGCTCAACTAGAAGAGAAATAAGGTGGTTAATTTTCCCTTTTATAATTATTGCATTGAAGACAGACGATAGTGACAAAGACCATTCTTAGACTTGAGTTTTGAGTGATAGAATAGAAATAGATCACATAGCTGATAAAAGCACATCATTATCTTACAATAAATGATCTTTGCCAAAGGCACATAAGAAATATCACTTTGAGGGGCCCGGCAGGATGGCTCAGTGTTCTAAAGCGCCTGCTTAGGAAAGCTTGGGCGGCTTCAGGGACTGTGGTTCAATCCCCAGCACCACATGCTGCGCCAGCCCTGCCCTTGGGGTGGGCTGAGCTGGCTATAAAAATGAGTGAATAAACAAATAAAGGTTCTGAAACAAGAAAAAAATAAATAAAATAAATTTTTTCAAAAAAAAAAATCACTTTGACAAAGGATATCACATTTATTTTATAAATGATTTTAATATTTGTGTGCATTTTTTATTTTAGTGTGATTTGGTACTGGATGCTGCACATGAAAAAAGTTCAGAATCCAGTTCAGGCCCAAAACGTGAAGAAATAATGGAGAGCATTTTGTTCAAATGTTCAGACTTTGTTGTGGTGCAGTTTAAAGATATGGACTCCAGTTATGCAAGAAGAGGTAGGCTTTTATCTACTAAGTATGTCTTGTTATATAATGCGTTTATTCAAGCAGTGACCCTTCACAGTGATCATGCAGACTTTTTAAAAAAGAAGTATATGCTTTCTAGAATAACATGATTGAGGCAGGTTTTATTATTATTTATTTTTATATTCCTGAGACAGAATCCCACTATGCAATTGAGGCTGGCCTTGAGCTCACTTTTGTGGCCCAGTCTAGTGTCAAACTCACACCAATCCTCCTGCCTCAGCTTTCCAACCAAGTGTTGGGATTACAGGCATGCGCCACCATGCCCAGGGTTTTATTATTTTTTGCTGATTATTATTATTATTTGTATTTTAGAGAAGGGTGTACATTGTGTTCAGGATCTCACTGCTAGATCAGACTCATAGTGATCTGCCTGTTCATAGACTCCCAAGGACTGGGACTACAGGCAGGTGCCACCATGCTCAGTCTCAGTCACATCTCAGCATTCTCCAGGGCGGGGGTCTTGCACCTGCTTGCATGCACTTTATCCACTGAGTTATTTGGCAGGCCATGAGGCAGGTTTTACTTTAGAAAAATGGAGAATTTAATGCTGCTTTTGGGGATAGTAATTTTTTTTTTTCATTTTTTGGTACTGGAAATTGAACTCAAGACTTTGTGCTTGCCAGAAGATTGCTTGTGCCACTGGGCCATATCCCCAGCTGGGATAGAAATTTAAAACTTCAGAATATTACTTAGTATTTTTAGGAGCATGAGTAGTGAGTTTTTGTGTTCTATTCAAAGAAGTATGAAGGATTTCCTACAATTTTATCAAGTAATGCTACTGATTATATTCAATTGAAAAGTCTTGTCCCATTTGGTCTGTGAAGCTTGAATTTTTAAGTCAGAAGAAATTGAAGCATGAGGCTAAGGGAAAAAGGGAGAGAGAGACCTGTGGGTAGAAAGCAGTCATTTAGTGAAGATGAAAAGAAGATAAATAAAGCATACGCCATGCATAGTGGTTCTCACCAGTAATTTCAGCACTCAGAGACTAAGGCAGGATCATCAACACAAATTCAGTTCACCTCATAGTAGTTGAACGTTGGCATGAACATCATGAGACACTGTCTTTAAAAAAATGTAGGGGCCAGCAAGATGGTTCAGCCATCTAAAGCACCTGCTGAGGAAAGCTTAGGCAACTGCAGGGACCAAGATTCGATCCCTGGCACCACAAGCTGCGCCAGCCCCGCTCCCAGGGCAGGCTGATCTGGCTGAAATGAAATGAAATGAAATGAAATAATGAAATTAAATGAAATGAAAATTTTTAAAAAATGAAAAAATCAGGGCTGGCCAGATAGCTCAGAGGACTAAAGTACTTGCTTAGGCAGAGTGCAGTGCCCCCCCGCCCCCCAGGTTGTGTGTTGAGTTAGCAATTGAGACTGGGTGTGGTGGTGCCTGCCTGTAATACCAGTGCTTAGGAGGCTGAAAAGAGGAGAATTACTAGAAGTCTGAACTACATAGTGAGACCCTTGTAGACCCTGTACTAAAGTACTTTTTTTTTTTTTTTTTTTTAAAAAAAAGGAAAACACCAAATACAACAAGGCACCTTGAAGATATGGAGCTTCTTACTAATGAACATATTTTAAGCCAGATGTGGTGGCACTCATATAATTTAAGCATTGGAGAGGCTGAGGCAGTAGGATCACAGCGAGTTTAAGGCCAGCCTGAACTACATAGCAAGACTGTCTCAAAAAAAAAAAGGAGGGGGGGCCTGTGGAGATAGCTCCATGGCAACAAGTACCTGCCTGGCAAGTGTAAGGTCATGAGTTCAAACTCTGGTCCTGCAGAAAAAAAAAAAAAAAAGAAAGAAAGAAGTAAACCCATTCACAGTATGGTATTATATTTGGAGAATTTAAAGTGGCTATATAGTTACTGTCCAATTTAATCTGTTTCACATCTTTGAGGGAGAACATACAGGGTTGTTCCTCATTTGAAAAGTATACTGTGCAGTGCACAGTGTGCAGTAGCATGGCAAAAGGGACTTGTGAGCAAATTTGGTTGTAAAATCGATTAATAGCAAACACAAGGTCCTGAGTTTGATTCCCAGTACCAAAAACATTAATTTATGTATGCCAAATTTCATAATCACTTGTGTAAGTTTGTTGCAGATTGTGATACAGCAGCATACACCATATGTAATCCTGGCACTTGGGAGGCTTAGGCAGGAGGAGTGTCATGAATTCTAAGCCAGCCTGGTCTACATAGTGAGTTCAAGGCCAGCTTGAAATGCATAATGAGCCCCTCTCTCAACAAAATGAAAGAAAATGAAACAAAACAATAAAACCAAAAATTTTGATTTTCATGACTTAGTCTGTGCAACTGCTTTTTTTTTTAAATGAATTTAGGACAAGGTCTACAGGGTGTACAGAGTCTTACTCTAAGATGGGACTTGTGATTCTCCTGCTTTGAGGCTCCCAAGAGCTGGGATTATAGGCACACTTCCACACCCTGTCTCAACTGCTATCTCAGCACTGCAGGCTGGGGATGAACCCTATTTCCTATGTCTGCCTAAACAGGCACTTTAATCAGCTGAGCTATCTGGCTGGCCCACATGTGCCATTTTGTTGTTAGGCTGATTCTTTTTTTTTTTTTTATTTACTTATTTTTTTCTTGTTTCAGAACCTTTGTTTATTCACTCATTTTTATGTCCGGCTCAGCCCACCCTGAGGGCAGGGCTGGCACAGCATGTGGTGCCGGGGATCGAACCTCGGTCCCTGAAGCCGCCCAAGCTTTCCCAAACAGGTGCTTTAGACCACTGAGCCATCCAACCGGGCCCCGTTAGGCTGATTCTTTAAAAAAAAAAAAAAAAAAAAAATCATTCATTCATTCTTGTGTTTATTTGGTACAGGGTTTCACTGTGCAGCTCAGACTCTAGTGATCCTTCTGTCTCAGTCTTCCCAGCACTGGGATTGTAGGTGTCTGCCACCATGCCTGGTACCATCAAAATCAGGCTCTTGTGCTTGCCAAGTATGCACTTAGACCACTGAGCTATCTCTCCAGCCCTCTTGGGCTGATTCTTGCACTTGAAACTGATCCTTAAGAAGTTAGAGCTTCTTCTTGTAGTAAGGCTGTTTCCTTAGTTAGCTTGCTGCTTCTGTGAGTCAGAGGTGTTTCTGTGCCTGGTTGGAGGTACTGATAAAGCAGAGGTGCTGTTTGTGTCTTTATCTTAAGATTTCTTTAGTAACCCATACAAGGAAACAACTCTTGTTGCTCCCTTTAGAGTTGATATCATTCATGCCTAGAAAAGCAAATTATTTATATTTATACTTATACTTTTCAAATGTTTTGTGGTTTTAAATTTTAAAATTGCAAAGGGAAAATTTTCAATTCATAGCACTGTGAACATAATATTGGCCTTAACAAAAACAGTATTCCCTGTGTGTTGGTTACCAGGCTATTTATCTAACAGCCATTTGCAATATAGTTTGAGGGCTTTTTACGTTTGTTTGTTTGTTTGTTTGTTTTGTTTGAGTGCTGATAGAACTAGTCTATCACTGAGCTATATTCCCAGCCCTCTGTTTTAGTGGGGAGATTTTTTTGGTGTGTGTGATAAAGTCTTGCTATATAGTTCATTCTGGCCTTGAATTCATAGCCATCTTCATTTTATGGCCTCTTGAGTGCTGGGACCACAGCCATGTACCACTTTGCTAGTCTTAAGATTTATCTTTTTTTTTTTTTTTGTGGGACCAGGGTTCGAACTCACGACCTTGCACTTGCCCAGCAGGCACTTGTGCCTCGGAGCTATCTCCCCAGCCCCAAGATTTATCTTTTTTTGAAAATAAATTTAGGATTGGGTCTACAGGGCCTATAGGGGCTCACTACATAGATCAGACTTAATGATTCTCCTGTTTTGAGCCTCCCAAGCACTGGGATTACAGGCTTGCACACCATGCCCAGTCTTAGTTGCTGTCTCAGTGCTCTGTGCCCTAGGGGTGGGGCTGGCATGGCACGGCATGGCATGGCAAGGCAAGCCAGGTGTTTTGTTTTTCCTTATTTTATTATTTTTTAAATAAATATATAGGGGCTCGGCAGGATGGCTCAGTGCTCTAAAGCACCTGCTTAGGAAAGATTGGGCGGCTGCAGGGACCACGGTTGGATCCCTGGCACCACATGCTGCACCAGCCCTGCCTGCAGGGCAGGCTGAGCCGGCCATAAAAATAATCGAACAAACAAAAGTTCTGAAACAAAAATAAAATAAATAAATAAGTATTTATTTATTTTAAATTTAACAATGGTTATATTGCATACTTTCATCATCGGATCAGTTTATTTATTTATTTATTTTTTTGTGGGACCAGGGTTCGAACTCACGACCTTGCACTTGCACAGCAGGCACTTGTGCCTCGGAGCTATCTCCCCAGCCCCAATCGGATCAGTTTAAATTAATAGATATAGGTATATAAGATTGATCAAACGATTAAACATTAACACTTTCAATAAACATAACTTTTTTTTTTTAACAGTTGACACACTGCATATTGTCCTCACAATAGTTATACAGAGCACAGAGTGTGGGCATGACACACCTTCCAATTGATATTGGTAAGGAAAGAAAAAAACATTTAGCTGGGTGTGGTGGCTCACGCCTGTAATCCCAGCACTCGGGAGGCTGAGGCAGGAGGATTGGTGTGAGTTCGAGACCAGCCTGGGCTACAAAAGTGAGCTCAGGACCAGCCTCAACTGCATAGCGAGACCCTGTCTCAAAAAGACAAAAAAAAGAAAAAAAAAAAAAAAATTTAGAGTTCTTATATTAGGGAGACTATATGATATTTATACATGTAGGTCTGGGTTAGTTCACTAATGAGTATATGTTCAATATACATCCATTTATATATGAAGTCTTCAAACATCATTCTTTATAGCTGAGTAATATTCCATTGTATAAAAATGCCACATTTTTTTCAACCGTTCTTCAAATGATGGACATTTTGGTTGTTTCCAAGATTTGGTATACAAATTGGGCTGCTAGGGGGCCTGGCAGGATGGCTCAGTGGCTTAAAGCGGCTGCTTAGGAAAGCTTGGATGGCTGCAGGGACTGCAGTTCAATTCCCGGCACCACTTGCTGCGTCAGCCCTGCCCCTAGGGCAGGCTGAGCTGGCCATAAAAATAAATAAACAAAAGTTCTGAAACAAGAAAAAAAAAAAAAAAATAAAAAATTCTTTTAAAAAAATTGGGCTGCTATAAACATAGGTGCACAGATATCACTATGGTATGATGTTTTCAGTTCTTCTGGGAAAATTCCCAGTAGGGGGATAGCTGGATTGAACGGAACTTCCAATTCTAGTTTTGTAAGGATCCTCCACACTGCTTTCCATAAGGGTTGCACCAATCTGCATTCCCACCAGCAGTGGAGAAGGGTTCCTCTTTCCCCACAGCCTCTCCAGCATTTGTTGCTGATTGATTTCTTTGTGATAGCCATTCTTTCTAGTGTGAGATGGTATTTAAGTGTTGTTCTGATTTGCATTTCATGAATGGATAGCGATATGGAGCATTTCTTCATGTATTTATAGGCTTGCTGTATTTCTTTCTCTGAGAAGTGTGTGTTCATCTCAGATGCCCATTTCTGGATTGGGTCTTTGAATTTTTCAACCCTAGTGGTTTTTAGTTCTTTGTAGTTTCTAGATAGAAGACCTTTGTCTGAGTACTTATAAGTTAAAATGTTTTCGAAATTTTTGGTTTGTATTTTCACTCTGTGGTAATTTCCTTTGATGTGCCAAAACTTCTTAGCCGGAGGAGGTCCCATTTGTTGATACTTTCAAGTGTTAAACGTGTAATTTGATTTCTGTCCATGAACTTTTTGCCTACTCCGATGTCTTCAAGATTTCCCCCAACTTTCTCTTCAGGAGATTTAATGTTTCTCTTTTAATATTTAGATCTTTAATCCATTTCGAGTTTAGTTTAGTGCATGGTGATTGACTAGGGTCAAGTTTTAGTTTTTGACATGTGGAGAGCCAGTTTTTCCAGCACCATTTGTTAAAGAGGCTATCTTTCTTTCAGCAAACGTGTTTGTCAAAAATAAGGTGGCTGAGTGTGTTTCTGTTTACTTCTGCATCTTCTTACCTATTCCATTGATCCTCAGGTCTATTCTTTTGCCAATACCATGCTGATTTTATTACTGTAGCTTTGTAGTATAACTTTAGGTCAGGAACTGTAACGCCTCCTGCCGAAACTTTATTGCCGAGAATTGTCTTTGCAATTCTGGGTCTTTTTTGGTTCCAAATAAATTTTAGGAATGACTTCTCCAGTTCTGTGAGGTATGTTAATGGTATTTGGATAGGAATTGCATTAAATCTGTATAACAATTTAGGGAGTATGGCCATCTTCACAATGTTGGTTCTTCCTATCCAATCTCTTTTCAGAGTAATGTAGTTTTCATTGAAAAGGTCTTTTACTTCCTTAGTTAGGTTGATTCCTTTTTTTTTTTTTTTTGAGACAGGGTCTCACTGTGCAGTTCAGGCTGGCTTTGAGCTCACTTTTGTAGCCCAGGCTGGTCTCAAACTGAAAAGGATCGTCCTGCCTCAGCCTCACAAGTGCTGGGATTACAGATGTGAGCCACCACGCCCGGCTTAGGTTGATTCCTAAGTATTTCATTTTTTTCGGTGCTATCATAAAAGGTATTGCTTCTCT